>JAZAYU010000923.1:0-59577 GCA_038501625.1 Corbicula japonica | reverse complement strand
TTTCTGCGGCGATGCTTATATTGTTTTAACATAAATAACTACATGTTTTACATTTACATGGGGGAAAATGTGATTTTTTATTTTGTTTACATTCAAAATACGATAAACGCAATATAAATTTATATACACATTTAAACATAACAAAACAAATTACAACAATAGGAACATGATCTTCCTGTTTTTGTAAAAGTATTATTTTCCAGTTTGTCTAACATTATTTTCCCGGTTTTTTTTTAGGATTCACTGATGACAAAATAGATGATAAAGGATCTTTGAAAGACACCGAACACGACATAAATTAAAATATTTCAGGCTCGGTTTGATTGTACTATTGATAAAATTATATTATTGTTCGCCGAAAGTATAGCTGTCATGTTCGTCGACTAACAAAAACCAATATTTTTTACATTTTTATCTTTTATCAGTATCAAGGCAGTATACAAAACGTTATTGGCTATACTCACGGTTATTTTTAACAAATACAATAATTGTTTCTACATGCGGCCGAAGTTTGTTTGAAAATTGAGATAGGCTTGGTTACCACTAAATAATAGTAACTTAATTTCATCGCTTACAAATGTTAACATCGTTACATCATCGCGCTTAAATAGCCATTTCGCTAAACATGACAAATATAAAATTATTTCCCTGTACGGTACCAAAAAGAAGAGCTAATACGGTTGACGTTGTGGTACGCAAGACCTTTATCTTGACGTTTTCGTTGCATAACGTTCAATAGTTGCTTTTATTGAATTATAAGAAATACCGTAATTCAATATTTCATGCTTTAAGATACCGTTATTGAAACCATTTTAAAAGATGAGATGGTAAATGTAATTACTTCGTCAAAAATGTCATTAAATTGTGTGAAATAATTATCTCCTAATGCTTAACGCGATTAAGCTATGAGGCAGGCAAAAGTGCTTTTTCCGACAGAAACTGCAACACTTTGTGTAGAACTATTTTGCGGTTTGTTGAATCAATAACATAAGCGAGTGTAAGCTGTAAAATGCCTCATAGCGAAAATAAAGGCTGACTAGGGGAGGTAACTGTCTGCAATAAACTTGTGCAGTTTGTGTAATTGGTTCACAGATGCTGAATCAAACATAATTTAAACATGGTCATAATATCACCTGAAACCATAATTTATTAGTCTTTTGCTTAATTGTATTCAAACCAAACATATTTTGTAAAAATAGAATAAATAATTACATGAAATTATTAAAGTAAGTTACAAGTTAAATGAAATTAATGTGTTTAAACTAATCTTTTATTTTGATTAAGAAATCTTTGTTGCTTTTTGTGGAAATCGTATAGAATGTAGCAGTAATTGATGCACTATTTATTATCTTTACATGGAAATAAACGAATTCATGGGTAACAGGTGTAAGAAAATATGTAACTTACAATAATTATCTCTGTTGACTGCATGTATAATTTAAGTTCAGACTAATAATTCACTTGATGCCAATCGAGAATAATTAAGCATATTTTTAAATCTCAATGATCAAACTCCCAGGTTTAGGCAATATTATTAGTATATAAATTTCTAGGTGACGTCTAAAGATTATCATGAAAATAGCAAGAGCAGATTACTTATATTGAGTAAGGGAGTAAACTTCCTAATTTATTTTTTATATGCCCTTGGGATAAATATTTTTTTGTAAAAGTGACATTACATAATAAGATCATACCAAGGCCCTATTTTTATCTCAATGGCAGAGATTAACTCGTTTCGCTTAGTGTTTTTTTTTTACTTCTGCTGTCCAATCCTTTATGCCTAGTTTTTCCGGATCGATATTTCTTTGCTCAATGACGACATTTTAGATGTTCACTTTAAATGTAAATATGATTTATCATGTGACATTACAACATTCCAGTCATGACAGATTTGTGTAATACAAGACTTTTTTATTTTCCAGAACTTTACGTTCATACATGTATACTTAATCAGCAACTTTTTTGTATTTCCCAAAAACAAAGTTTTACTGATGCGAAAACCCTAACATTTCAGGAATCAGTTTTTTAAGCTAATCTTTCAGAAATAAACATGACTACAACAACCATCAGTTATTTTCTGTGATCAAACAGATATATAATCGCATAGAGATATTTAGTGACCTTATCTATCTATGGTTATCGGACCGATATCTATAGTTATTAGACGATAACTGTAGATATTAGATTAACTGTGGGCTTGCCATATTTAAACAAAAGCTGGGACTCTAACCATGGCAGTTGAACGAGATGCCGCATTGTGTGTTCTTCTAAATTCTTGAACTGCCGAAAGAGTTTACATTAAACTTGAATAATGATACACTGTAAGTTAGTAAGTTAGTCCAGTCCTTATCTTTACTCATCGTTTTAGTTAAAAAAAGAATTCATTAAATATCGACATACCTTTTTGTGTTGAAGATATGTTTCCCATGATTTAAGAAAACTTTTACGTTAACTTGTAAATGCGTCCTTTTTCTATGTTAATGATGTAACAGGTGAGAGAGGGTTGTATACTAACATCGTGTTACGCATTGTCTTTTATATTCGGTGTTGATTACTTAAACAATTACTCCTGGAATTAAATATTGTTTTAATTTACGGTGCCGGAGAAATTTGTCAATCGCTTATACTGTGAGTGGTGTAATATTTATATTCCTGTTTGAAGACATGTAAATATTTATAAACAAAGGATGTTTAATCCGTCACTTAAGTTTTGAACGTAGGTATTCTCACTACACAAATTGTGTCGAAGGATTTAATGGTTAAATATTGTGTTCGATACATTTCTTATGTTGTTTTTTTTTGTATAATTTGTATACTCTGTACCTGAGTCAATATTTTGGGATAGAATTTACTTTTATCCGAATGTTGTATTTAGACATGAAGAAAAAAGTTTGTAAAACATTTTAGTAAGCCCTTGTGTGAGTATGAAAAAATCTTAAAGTCTTATCATTGTGGAGGTGAAGAGAGAGAGATATATATAGAGAGAGAGGATATACTTTTTTAACATTTACGTAAGTTCGTCACTATGTTATTTACCTTTAAGAATGGCCAGCAATCTAATACTGTTCATTTCGATATGTTTAGCTCTGAAAATTATTTAAATTCTTTACCGTAGTGAAAATCACTGACTAAAAGATTATAGAAATCGCATTCACAAAAATACAGCAAAATAGCTTAAAAGGACCGAAACTTTATAATAAAAGAGTGAAATAACCATATTTTAAGCACCTAGGGACATTGACCATGGTTCTCCTCAACCGTACTCCTGTTTTACTGCCTTTCAGTTGAAAGTTCAATCTAGTAAGCATTTCGACTAAGGAGTACAGTACTATAGTAATAAAACTATTAATTCTTGTTAAAATTGAAAATATCATCTTGAATTCCACTGATACATGAGACAATTTATTTTCAAATATTGAATGATGGGTTCGGAAGCCCATTGCCAAGAATAGAGTCAGTCGTTCGTAAAAGCCCGGAGGGAAAAGCCAGGGGGAAATAATATTCATAGCATAAAATAGGTTTTAAGACATGTCATTACTTATTTTAACATTCTATGTAAATATTTCCAGCATACCTCTGACTACCAGTTGATTGCATGAGCCTTTTATAATGTATTATGCAATGTATTGTTTTGACTTTTAATAACCTACTTATTTCCGCTATTTAAAGTCTATTGTTCAATCATGTTTTAGGGCTAGTATCAGACAAGTAAGTGTATTTTAAAGACCTTTCACAAACATACTCTTCGTGATTTTAAACTGGATATTAAACATCAAAGGTTTACAGATTGCCTATTTAAGGATAGACTGCAAATTGTTAAGAAATTAAGGTTTCAAGATATCGACAGACAGAGTCCTTACTAATCATACTTGAAATGACATATTCCTGGTTCAGTGCAAATTTTGATACACGATGAAGTCTATTAATTTTATCTGGCAGCAATTATACAGTCATTTTGAAAGCAGATGGCTAGCATTTCTTGAAAGAAAGCAAACAGACCCCAGGTTTGTTCCATGGTTAGAACCATGGACGTCTCCATTTCTCCATCTGCACATAATTATGCGGTGTATTTCATTTGTATTTTTGTGCAATAGTTCTGAATTACAATATCACGTTTCAGTTTACCAATGTCAAATGATGAATGTTAAACATGGTTACTACAGTTAAACAAATCTTTATTTTAAATCTTTTCAAAAACGATAAATGAGATTAAAAAGATATATAATTTAAAAATTGTTTTCATTTGTGCGCGATGACAATTTGTGCTCGGAGTAAAGAAATATACATTAGTGAACATTTCTCTTTTTAATCACAAAGTTCTTCAGTTTATCTGTAAAGCATTTAATTATTATGTTTTTTATTTAAAAATGGTTCTTTAAATACAATTTCATTTTAATTGCCCACACCGCTTAGGTCCTGGTTGAGCACAGCATAATATTTACAAAGATATGTGTTCAAATTGCGTGATTAATAACATAACTGATTGAATGTACGTGGAGAATTTTAGAGCTGACAAGGGTTTTGAGAATATACAACCTGCATATCCTAGGGAACGCCCACAGCAAAAAAGCACAAGTTATATCCTAGAGGTGATTGAATCTTGAAACCACCCATTTGAAATGACATTTCTAAACATAAGGCAGATGATTAATTCATTATCTCATCTATATTGTAAAGCGAAGAGACTTAATAAAGGAAAAGTATAGGTTGATACAAAATCCATTAATAATCAATATAATCAGCACCGTTAAACTTTTTCATGATAAGCCATACAAAATTTTTGAATGTAGACCCTTTGGAAAAAAAGCTGTTCCTAGTTTATGAGTCCAGTAAGTCACTCCATATTGTTATGAACTTTATCAATTGACATGAAACTAAAGTCATTTAGACTGTGATATTTTTAATTCAAATGTGAAACAATCAGTGTAGAAAAAGCAGGATCTTTATATAGCTATTGATATCAAATCGGTGATTGTTCATACGCTTAGACACCTTCTGACTTGTCCGGCGAGAATATATGTTAATAATAAGTGATTTGATATTGGCCCTGTTATTTGTTCGAGGGCAGGCGTATTAGCCCGAGGCCGAAGGGCGAGGGCTAATACGACTGACCCGAGGACAAATAACAGGCTCAATTTCAGATCACAAATTTATTGACAATATCATTAAAAAACCACAAGTATTTGATCCAAGCCAGAAAATGATTGTGTATTTGTGAAATCTTCACGTTGTAAATTTATAACACGTTCGGTTTTAGACTCTTACTCAGTAGTTTTCAGTAAATAAACGTCAATCAATTAATGTTTGGGAACTTAGTTTATTTTATCACGCAAAATCTCTGCGTCGAAAAATAGACCGAGTGAAAACAATATGGCTGCCATTTCCTAGAGTTTCTTGCTGAAATCTTTATCACTTTTTCGGCCCTGCCTTATAAGCCAATCAAATTGCTTCAAATGCGGGCTTTATATCATTTACACCTTTTTGCCCGGGGCCGACAAAGTGTTAATCATAATGGCCCTGTTATAAAGCAGGCCGTCGTGTTATTGAACGTGGCAGATGCTTTTTTATAGGGCTAATTGCCGGTCATCCTGATGACCAAACTTGAGCTTTCTACCTGAACACCGGCTAACAGTGATGTAAAGCAAGATCACGTTCCAGACGGAACGGATAATTTAGATAATTAGACTCTTACTCAGCCGTTATTTATGGATAGACTCTTACTCCGTCGTTATTTATAAAACATAGAGGCCTCCTATTGGCTGTTGAAGGACGTCACATTTAAAGTCTGTACCTATTCTTAAATTATCTCTCCAGCTTCTTATCAGCTAGGCTTATTACTCATAAAGATATGTCCGACAACGAACAATAAACATATACCTGTACATGGATTTTTTCTAGTAAATATACACTGTGTACGATAAACAAAAGATATACAGCTTATAAATGTATTAAACTTAAGCAAAGAAAATTTGTAGAGAACACTTAAAAGAGATTAGCTACTTATTTTGCTGACCACGAATCTACGAACTTGTGCAGCATTTTGTGAAACTCGGGGATCAGAGGTATCCCAGGGAATGTTTTACATGGTTTAGCTAGCTCGATATGGAAACATCCATCGGTACTTTCTTGATAATTTTGCTTAACTGTTATCTTGCATTTTGCCACTACTCAACTGGTTGCTAAAGTTTTATAAGGTTTTGAATGTAAAAATTATCTTTGGAACACCAGAACACACAGTTTTGCAGAAATCTTGAATCGGGTAATGAAACTGAAAATAATAGACACAACAAGTTTAAGCTTAGTTACTTAGTTTTAATTTTGTTTTGAATCAACAAAATAATCTTTGGAATGCTAACACACATACTTTTGCAGAAGTATCAAATTGGGTCATGAAACTGTCAATAATACACAATACAAAATGTTGCTTTCCATAAAGCTAGTCGGTCATTAGCATAACCTTTTAACAACCAAAGACGGCACTGAAGTGCATACTTTTTGCGAATTTGAAATCAATGCGTTAGGTTGTTATTCGAAGTCATGAGATATACTAAGTGAATACCAACATTCTAACGATTATGTTCTAGATCAGAAAGAACAATTATATCATACCTGTAAGTGCCCCGACAGACTGTTCACGTTTTTCTCTCCCACCCTATGACTGTGAAATTTTTTTTTAACATATTCTGTAGCTTTTGATATATATTAACAACATGATAATCGTTGCTTTCTAACACTTTCTGACACAAAAGTGTTGTTTGACAAACTTTTCCATTTTGGTTTACTTCCAAGTAAATTATTAACGTGTTCGCAAACAGGGTTAAATTTATCACCAGCTTAAATACAGCTCATTCGAAAGAGGAAATAGCTATAAGTTACTTACATTTTTGTATGGCATCCAATAAAAGTGGCTTAAAATTCTAGCATTTCTGCCGTCTTGTTAAAAGGTTAAGATGATGACCGACTAATTTTTGGAAAGCTAAAACTTGTAACACATAGTTATTTAATCATATTGCATATTGCATCTATAACAAGTTATTTAATAAATTGCATCCGAACTTGTACAATCAGTATTATAATTTAGTAAAAATTCTGTATGATACTGGGAGCTCGTAAACTATCAATTTCAATAATGTAAGTCTAAGAACAGTGAAAACATCAAGGATGGTTGTCTTTAACAGATGTATATTTAACATTGTTCTGAGGTTGAACATTAGTTTTTACAACAACGCCCTTGGTGTTCGTTGGGCGTTAAAATACACACTCGTGCTAAACGACCATCAGAGGACATAGTCGATGACAGCATTGTTTGTATGCGAGGAAATTGTTTACACATATAGTTGATAGTATACCGCAAATAATAAAACTATTGCAGACTCGACTGACTGATATATATTTGTTTTAATGCCCAGAATAACCTTGATGACCTTCTCCAACAATGGACGACGTAGTCTAAGGATAAACAGCAAAGCAAAAGGTAAATGTTCAAACCTAAATGCGGAAAGCAAAATATGAATTTAATATGGAATACATGTAACTGAAATTAAGATGATAATATTTTTTAAGACGCAAATTTAAAACAAAGGTGTGGTCGCTATTACTCTATGACCGCGGGGTACTGATTGTTTTCAATTTACCTTTTCAGGCTTTATATGGAGAATCATTGAAACAATTAAAAAAAGTAATTCGTGTTTGGTCAGATGGATAAGTTATTGCTTCACATTTGTTTGGAATGTGTGCTACGTTCTCTGTAGTCGCCTTTACAATTTGGCCATGAGTGTCCTTCGTTGTATTCCTAGACGAAGAAAGCTTGAGGTCAGTGATTTTTTTTTCGTTTTTAGATTCCTAAACTTGAATTGAATTACACTACTCAAAATTTGATAGGGATCACTTTTTATTTCTTAAAGATCTTCTTAATGGTAAACCCATTACATACATTTACTAGTAGATTATTCTAACGACATACCTGGCACAAAGCTAATGTCTAAAAACGAATTTTCAGAATCACAGCAAATAGTTTAATGTTTCAAACTTATGATAAAAATAAACGAAATCTTATAAGTGATCCTTATCAAATTAGGAGTAGTTTATAGTGTTTGCGCGACGAATTCTAAAATTCTTTCGATATTTACTAAAAAAAAATTAAGTTTTGTCATACTCAAACACTGAAGTATGATTTGTTTTTCTAATCATCTTTATTTATAATAAAACACGTTTATTTGCATATTGCTGAATCTTGTATTACCACGCCACTACCTCTAATACAAGCCCGCTTTAATATAAGCTTTGATTTATATTACCTAGAAAAATTGAAAAAAAAACCAACAAAGTCATCTCCTGTACTTATATCACATGCACAAATTATTTGATATTTGAAAAGATGTTATCATCTACAGGAATTAAAATTGCTTCGTTAAGTTATAGAAATCATATATAATATCAAGTAGTGCAATACTTTTTGTCACTTTACCGAAAAGGTTATACTGTGTTATCATTTAATTTCGCTGGCACGAAATTTCGCGCAATCGCCGAAAATGACTGTTTCGCGCAGACGTAAATTCGCGCAAAACCAATTTTTCAAAAAATATATATTACAACCGATAATTGACTGATCCGTTATCAACACCTATTATTTATTCGAACATGCGAGCTAATCATGTGTCAGTTGGCAGGGGGTCAATTACCACTTCCTTTGTTAGTCAATTATCGGACCGCTGTTTATTCGGGACGCCTATTGACACGGGACCCGTTTGATCCATATTTCTGGACCATTCATAACATAATTGGCATGTTAAATTGCGTACCCGTTTTATTTTCCTAAGTGTCAAGGGATTGTAAAACAACTACTCAAAACAGAGGGTTGTAAATTAAAATTGAACTTTTCAAAAACATTCAAACGCTACAGTATTGCTTCCGACTACACTCTATCAAAACACTCGACTGCCTTACGAAAAGAAATATTCCAAATGGTCTTCATACTTCACAAATTGTCAAAAGAAACAAGAACGTCTCAAAATTATCAGAATTGTCAAATGGAAACAAACATGTTACCAGTAGAAAACAAAAATACGTGTGAAAGTAAACAGAATGAGATGACAACGATACTGGTTTCTAAAACGTGACCTGACCTAAATGCCCGGACTAAATTGTCGTTAAAATTTTGAAGTATCATTTAAAATATTTCAAAATAAATTTTACAATAATAACTTATTTTATTTCCTCTAACATTTTAAATATTCAATACCTCAAATTTATATCACATAGCGATACGGGCAACTAAATACGAAGTGTAGGTCTATTCGGACATTAGCACGTTTCGGAAACTTATAGATGTGGAACTAGATGGTTGACTTTTAGCTTAGGTTTTAAAATTCGCGCACTGACCCGAGCGCGAAATACGCGAAAATTAAGCCATCGCTAAATATAATGATACCACAGTATCTACATTAAGCGTTTACCTTTTGATATCATGTCCTTGATTAAATGAACACCCCCCACACACACACACACACAAACACACACACACGGAAACACAGCTGATGAAGAAGAAGACTGGAAGGACTCATCAAATGTAATAAATGATTCTCATCATACCTCTATTATTCGCAACCAGAGTGTCTTGACATTTTTACGGAAGTGAAAATGCTTAGAAACAATGATCGTAAACGACCCCTTATAGGTCTTTAAAACATCAATAGCATAAGATACAAATTTCAAGAGATTAGAGACTTATTTGACCGTTACTTAGTAGATTTATTTTGTGTTTCTGAAACGAAAATTGACGATACCTTCAGCGATAACCTATTTAGTGTAGATGGATATAAACTTTACCGAAATGATCGCGATGCACGCGGTGGTGGTATTATGGTATTTACCCGTGCTGATTTACCTATTAAGAGACGTACTGACCTGGAAAGTGAACAACTAGAATCAATATGTTTAGAACTTGAGATGCAGAAAAGAAAATGGGGTATTCTGTTTGTATACCGACCACCCTCACTTTCTGACACGACTTTTGAATCTAATATAACAATATGTTTAGACAAAATGTAAATGAGTTTTGACAACCTGTTGATCATTGGTGATATGAATTATGATCTGTTTAAACAAGACAAATCTGAAACCATTGTAAATATTATGGATTCATTTGATTTAGTCAATTTAGTGAAGAAACCAACTTGCCATAAAAACGTTGAAAACCTTTCTCTTATAGATGTTATTCTCACTAATTCTCCGACCTTGGTTTGTAACACGTCGGTATTCAATTGAAGTATAATCGACTGTCATAGTATGATCTTTACATCTATTAAAGAACAAGTGAACAGTATCTCACGGCAGAAAGTAACATTTAGGAGTTACAAAAATTTTAACGAAAACCAATTTAACCTTGACCTACAAAATGTCCCCTTTGATGTAGCATTTGTATTTGATGACATTGATGATACATATTGGGCCTACGAGAAACTGTTCACAGAAGTACTGGATGAACATGCTCCTGTTAAACAGAAGTACCCACGGAAAAACCCACCACCCTATATGAACTCAGAATATCGTAAAATTATTTACAAAACTAGAATGGCTCACAATACATATCTGAAACATAAAACCAGTCGAAATTGGGACGAATATAAAAAATTAAGAAACCTTAAAACTAAAGCTAAACGTGAATCGATCAAAATTTACTTTTTCGAACGTTGTGGTGGTGGGCCTAAATCCAAGGATTTCTGGCCCACTATCAAACCGTTCCTTTCTAAAAAGTCAGTCTCTCGTGGTTCTCAAGAAATCATTATTAAAGAAAATGAAAACTTGATATCAAATCAATCAGAAGTATGCGAAAAAACTAAACGATTTCTATGTTAATATTGCCAAAAATATAGGCATCGATGTTCAGGAAAATATTTCACAAACTCACCCTAGTGTATCAAATAATTGAAACCCACAATAGAAACAACCAGTTCCATTTCCAATCTGTTACCCAAACAGAAATATCTAAGTCCCTTTAGTCGTTAAACCCTAAAAAGGCCACCGGTGTCGATAATATCCCACCAAAAATCCTTAATTGCTCTGCTCCGTCTATTAGTGTACCACTAACACGCATTGTTAATAAAATGATTGAAACTAATATCTTTCCTGATGATCTTAACAAGGCCCAAGTAACCCCATTATATAAGAAAGATGACCCATTTGTAATGAAAAATTATAGACCTGTAAGCATCCTTTCATCGACGTCAAAAGTTTTTGAAAAAGTTATAAATGATCAACTCTGTACATATTTTGATAATATCTTTAATAACTTTTTAGCTGCATTTCGTCCGAAATACGGTTGTCAGACAACACTTTTGCGATTGATAGAAGATTGGAAAATGGCGCTAGATAACAATGAACATTTGGGTGCCATACTTATGGACTTGTCAAAAGCATTTGATTGCCTCCCACATAACCTCATCGCTCTTAAACTCAAAGCATATGGCTTGTCAGACAACTCTGTTTCACTTGTACATAATTATTTAACTAACAGAAAACAAAGGGTTAAAATAGGTAAAGTACATAGCTCTTGGACTGAAACTATCAAAGGTGTTCCACAGGGATCTAATTTAGGACCTCTTATTTTTAACATTTTTATAAACGATATGTTTTACTTTATCTACACTTTATAACTATGCAGATGATAACACTCTTTCTTTTAACCATCCTAATATTTGTGTTTTAAAATCCACCATAGAACAAGAAAGCAAAACTCTCATTAATTGGTTTAACATAAATCAAATGCAAGCCAATTCAGATAAGTTTCAGTCCTTAGCTGTTGGTAAGAAAACCCACGACCAACTGAAATGTTTTAACATAGATGATGTAAATATTGCATGTGAAGATCAGGTTAAACTCTTAGGTGTAGATATAAACTTTTTATTGAATTTTGATGCACATATTACCCGGCTATGCAAAAAAGCTGCTGGTCAGTTAAATGTACTTTTAAGACTTAGTAAATTTTTATCTGTAGAATGTAAACTGTTGGTATATAAATCTTTTATCAGGTCAAATTTTAGCTTTTGTCCTATTATATGGCATTTTTGTAGTAAACAGAATACTGAAAAGTTAGAGAAACTTCAACACCGTGCACTTAGAATTGTTTTTTATGATTTTAATTCAACCTACGAAGACTAGAAAAAGTAAATATGCCAACTTTGCATCTTGCTAGACTTAGAACCATAGCAATAGAAACATATAAATGCCTTTACCGTTTATCTCCCCCTTATCTACACGATCTTGTTGAATTCAAACAATCAACCTATACTCTTAGAAACAGTAAATACCATTTTAGTCCCAAAAGTCCGAACAACAACATATGGCAAAAATCGTTCAGGTTTGAGGCAGCCCGGGTCTGGAACAATCTACCAAATCATGTAAGAACTACAAGGAGTTTACCAGAATGATCCAGACCTGGACTGGTCAGACCTGTTCATGTGTCATGTGTAAATGTATATAATTTTATGTGATTTTATGTGCAACCTTTGTGATGTACTTTATATGTTAGAACATCAGTCTTATCAATATTGTGTTTTATTTTCTAACTGTCGTAACTTTCTTTTTACAGGTTTCGTTGATTGTCTTTTTATGTCTATGTGTTAAACGATTTCTGTTATGTCGGACAATAGCTTATAGCTAATGTTTTTTATTGTACAAACCGACGTTAAATAAAGTGTCTTGTATCTTGTATCTTGTTATACACACTAAGAGTATCATATATATAATATTTCTTTCTTTTAATGTATAGATAACGACTGTAATCCCTTGCTCTGCACCTGCTATTATGCATTTTGAAAATGAACTTCGACGCAAAAGGATACGATTAAATAAAGTCAGCAGTGCTTATGTTAAAGATAAAGTGTTAGTCATTTGCCTTAACCACTCCAGGTTAGAAACAGATATTGATAATGCACTTTCACAGTTTAGAGGTAAGTAAATATAAATTTGATTTCCAACAAATTTAAAATATTTCTGAAAACAGCAATTAATCAAAAATAAACTTAAAAACCACTGAAAAAGACATATTTGAAAATATTGCTGCCCCGGTATGAGCCCGATCATGGGCTTTCATGGAAATACATATTACTGCCCACACCGCCTAGCCTGTGGTTGAATGCATCTCAATACTACCCCAGTACTCCCAAATATGTTTTTTTGTACGTATATTTGCCGAATCTTGGCCGTTTAGCTAGCATTTCATATAAAAACATCATTATCTGACATGCGCTTTAAGGGCAAATGTTCTGCATGTATGTTGCTTTCTTTTTCAATTCAAAACAATTAATGATGAAAATGATGCATCTTTTGTTGTTGTAATCGTTAAATAAAGTGACTATTTATTTAAATGCTTTTCCTTCGTTCTTAAAGCTGACGAGTACCATAAGATCTTTCTGGTAATCGTACATAGCGTTCCTAAAAATGAACTTCCTGGAGATTCTTCGAAAACCCGCCTCATGCGATTGGACAAGTTTAAAGAAATCGCTGAAATTGTCGATATGGCATTTTTCAAAGAACAAGGTATATACAAATGTGACTTAAACACTAATGCTCTCAACACAATACGGGAACATTTTTAGACGAGAAAAGCAAATGAATCAGTTGGAAGTGTCAACACATTAGTGATCACAATGTTACAATCATCACAAATTTTAATTCTTATGCATTAAAATGCATTAATTACTTATTTGAGTAATACAGGAACTTCAAGGTGATTAATGCAACAAATCTAGCATTTGTTTAATGCTTATTTATTGCATTACCTATAGTATGTCAAAATGCTGTTAATACATAGCATTTTTGGCCATAATTATGCTTGTGTTTACTGTTTGATTGTGTTCACTATAATTGATTAACAGAATATGAAAATGAATATTATTAATATAAGTACTTTTGCAATGCTAAGGTGCTATTAAGATAAAATACGTTATTAGTATATTGCATATCTAATTAATAGTAAGAGAAAACATGATAACAATTTTAAATTAGTTTAAAATGTGATACAACAAGGTGCATATATAAAGAGCAAAGCTTTGTACATTAGAATGTTGTAAAGTTTGATCATTTGTATGATTATAAATAGCCAGTATTCTATATATCTCTGTCAACAATTACAGAAAATGTTAATCATTTATCTTTACACATCCATAGGGAGAAGATGATTTTCCCACTAAATTTCATACACCAATGTTCCTTATCGAATTGAAAGTGTTTTCAAAGCTTAACGTGTATTAATGTATACTCAACAAAAAAAAAGAAACCTGACACTCTAACTTTGAATAAGTATGAGGTGCATATTCAAAATCTATATATTTTTGCACCATTCAGAAGAAAATAACCACTGAATCACTTGTTTCATGCACCAAAACTATCAAAATGCATAATTAAGTTCAAAACATGCACACAATTTATAACATACCACAATTCAATTAGCCTTAAATCTGATTCCAGGAAAATACACCAACTATACAGTGTCAGGTTTCTTATTTGTTTGAGTATATTTGTATTAAGACTAGTTTGTTCCAAGTCCATGAAGTGGCACTTTAGATCTTCTTTCAGACTGATACTTGTATATTACTATTATTATTATTATTATTATTATTATTATTATTATTATTATTATTATTATTATTGTGTTGTTGTTCTTTGTTGAAGATGATTACTTTTATACATTATGTATATCACCAGTTGGCTAAAGTATTTATTGTCAGCTGACATTGGAATGCAATAATGCTTTTTTGCTTCATTTAATGCATTAATTTCTCAAAATACAGTAATGCCTATGTTAATTTAATGCACGATTTTGGAAATAATGCTTATTTAATGCATTTCTTTTCAATATAATTGACACATCTCAAGGTCTGGTATTGGCCTTATTATTACTAAGTTTAACTGGAAACTTTTGTTTAGTGATGCTATATTTAATCCTTAACTTGAGGTATGGTATTTGCACTTATCTGGACATTTGATAAAATGGAAAGATAATGTTCGTTTTTAATACTGGCGCGCATGCGCCAGTATTTTACTAACGATGCTGTGAACTCTGCGACGCGCAGTCCTGAACTTCGGGTGTATCATTGCGACCACGAGAGCGTATCAAGTAAGTGGTCACCGCGAGAGCAGGCCGAAATGTTCTGCACAAGTGTGAAGCACAATGCAGCACACCATTCCACGAATTCTGAGCGATTGATAGTAAGTTTCCGTGTAATTTTGGAGCATCCATGCCAAAAATTCCATCGGACAATGTAGAGTGAAATCATGACCAGCTACGGCAGTGAACAAGCAACTGGATATGAATGAGTAGTTTAGTTACGCCTGAAATATTTCGTAGTTGTGTGGCATAAAAAGTAGTGCATTTTAAGAAAATACAAATATTTCGAGAAGGAATGCGAACTTTGAAAGATAATTCTACAAATAAAAACAAGAAAACAATTTAATGTTGTGATTCGCAAGGAAAGGATATTAAAAGAACGAATAAAAACAAATCAGTCACGTGACAAGCGGGAGATAGCGTGGGTTGCCATTTTGGTTAGGTTGGAGTAGTTGTGGATCGAGATTTTGCTCGGCTAACAAGGACCGGGCCGGGTCCCAGTGTTCTCCCCAGACAACCGTTAACAAGCTTTGATCTATTTCCAACAAGTGTTAAATTCACCGACATCCGTTTATTCAAAATCGACATGTCATAATTTTCTGTTTCTTGCATTGTAAACACAGGTCGCTTTTCAATACACACCTCATTCAAGGTTAAGCAATGGGCGATTTGACCAATCACAATCGATTTCTTTACTATCAGCTGGATAACTCCGCCTCTCCACGTGGTGAATTCGCAAGTCTGTCGGTGTCGTTTGATCGTATTTTGGCTCTGTTGACTCTTGATATTCTCAATTAATAGCGGAACCCGGTGTGTTTAACATAATGTTCAATGATTTAAATGAGATGCGATCATGAGTAATTATTTGGTTATTCTTAGTTCTGTGATTAGAAGACAAACACTTCGAAAATTGTACTGTATACATGTATGAAAATAATTGTGCGATAATGGAATTGTTTTAAACAAATCTATTGGCAAGTTGCATTTAGAACTTAAATTGCAAAAGAAATACATTCTGTGGCATTTTACTGCGCTATCATCGTAACGATCAGTTCATTTTCGTCGGACACATTTTCAAGTATGCATGCGCGAAAGAACGACGACTCGTCAATTCTATCTTATTTCAAGAGAAACCGGCCTTGTGAGGCTGATGCCAACTCCATCGGGCATTCTGAACTTCAAAATTCTAGAAATGAGATCGAGATCATTTCCGGATAGCCCTTCAAGACCGACTCTTACGACGCCAAGTACCCCTTCACGTCGTGAAATTACTCCGATGCCGGACGCGGTACCCCAACATGCCGAGACACTGAATCAACGCCGGCTACCTCGAACAGCCAGTTCGATCCAGTCAGGTGTCGATCCTAAGTGGAAGAAAGTCTACTTCTGGTTGCAAGAAGTTGGCAATGTTTTTTTATATATATTTACTTAGCCTTGTGACTTGAATTAAATAAATAAAATAAATCAATTTCATGCTACTATATATAAAAAGGGAAATATGCATATCAGGAATCGCCACACTCATAAAACACAGCCTCCCCTGCAGCAAAAAGAAGAGAGGAAAATAAATGATTTGTTTGTTGATTGTTTAATAAAAAAGGGGAACCGTATGGGTTAGCGCCTTGGAACAGTCAGTAGCAAAATAATTTGCTACTAGGGGTTTAAACCAGGTTCTTGGGGTGCACTACATAATTTATTATACCTGTTTGTGTTAACTGAATACCTATTATGATATTATTTTTATATATGTGAAGCTATCTATATGTTTACTGGTATCGTAAATTAATTTAATTTCAGATTGTGAGTGGGGTTTTTCCACTTTATCAAGAGCGAAGACTAAGCTTAGAAGCAGGCTTAACAATTCAACATTAAATTCATTGTTAATGATATCCATGGAAGGTCCTGATGTACTGAAGTTTGATTATAATAAGGCAGTCAGCGCTTGGGCCCAAGAAGAAAAGAGGCTTCTGAAAGTTTAATCCTAATTCTGTCAGTTGTAATGAAACACTGAGTTTGATATGTGTGAGATATCTTGGACAATGAAGGTGAAAAACTAACTATACAGAGTATATAGTTGGCATTGTAATTTGATGAGATCAGATCAGTTTATGTTATTAAAACACATGTTGACATACTGTTTACACATTGTTTCACATTATTTATGTTTTTTAACTTTGTACCTTTCTTGGCTCTAAAGAGATAAAAAAAACATCTATGTACTATATACAGTTTTTGCAGTAAACTTTGGTACAAATATAAAATTGTATAAAATGATAGTTAAAAAATGAGGTTTCGCGAGCTTATATCCACGAAATATCCAGCGACAACCCTTCCAAAAATCCTGGGGAGACCGTCAGTAAGTTGGCGAATATTTTTGTTAATGCATTGTTGCGATCGACGTAAAAATTAAGATTGTAACTGTTTCAGTCTCTTAAGGTACGTGAGCCTTGTGCATTTCATTGTTTACAATACTCAGTTGTGGCGGAGCCTGATCATCGTTATTCTAGCAAAATTTAACCACTAATCATACGCTTCTGCATCAAAAAGACCCCCGCCTAAGATTCAGGTGAAAAAAAAGTGGAAAACCTAATTTCCTTGCATCAAAATACAAGTACCTGCATCTATTGAAATCCCTGAATATACAGAATTATTTGCTAATGTTGATGATAGTAACTGTCACAAAGTTTAACGAAAAAATCACACATAGTTTCATATGTTTACAGTAATGATATCTGTGCAGGGCATGTTCGATTCAACCAGCGCGCCAGTATTTCAACGCTTTCAGCGCTTTGATTAAAAGATGTCAAGGTTGTCTCCTCTTTCCCATCTAATGATTAAAACGACTTTTTACATAAAAAGTCTCAAACAGATTATTTGACTGTTTAATTTAGAAGTTTATGGCATGTTCAGAAAAAAATTAACCACTGCAACGAAATAGAATACAGTTACTCAGATATCTTTCTTGCAATTAACCGCTTTTTTAATTGAAGAAAAAAACAAAATACAACTGATAATTTGCAACAACCAAATATAGTGTTGTTTTTAAACCGATGCCAATCATAGATCATACTGAAGATAAACATACTGGGGATCAAATCCGTCCAGTTATTAGCATTCACGTGCATCATAGATGTTATAGGAGTTTCCCGTGTTATTTTGTTAATTTTTCATTTTGGCTCAATATTTTTTTTAATTCTAAGTTTACTTTAACATACCAAATTGTAATGCCTGTTAAAACATAAAATGTTTAATAAGGGCACAATTCTCAATCTAAACCAAATGATACTATCATATATTAAATATAGCTTAATACAAAAACAACCTAATTATCGACGTCTGGACACCATATGACGATAGCAATGTGTATTCAAATAACCGTCAATTCAAAACACCGCCATTTTAATATCTAGAAGGTAGACAACTAGAAGGCACTAGTACATAATTATTTCACACATTTCTCCCTTGATGAACACAAATCGCTGCATGTTTCAAAATAATGTATATTCTTTTATACCTGAATAAAAACGTAAACAACAGGAAACAAATGTTCACGAAATTCAATGTGTTATTTATTTAATTTTTACCTTCAAAGAAAGAAATAGAGTTATTCACGTTAGATAGAATATACATTATTCACAATAGTATTGGTACAAGTAATCAAGCAAAGTGGTGTTCATTTATAAGGATGAATTTCTCATAAACTTTAAGTCAGTCTTTAAGTCAACGTTCATTAACAAATAACATTTTAAGCTCATGTAGTTTGAATCTTCATTCTTTTATTTAAGTTCATTTCGTTTGATTATCTATGTATTCCAAACGGTCGTTTGTTATATGAAGCATTTTTTGCAGAGCCAACAGCAGCAGAATATCCATTTCAGTTTGAAGCGATGTTTCCTCTTTGTAGTTCTGTACTGGGAAAATCTGCATAACCTGTGACAGCAAAAAAATAAAAATAAATGAAGAGTTATATTATTTAAAAATTGTCATGAATTGTCATGTAAAACACACTTATATAAAACGTAATTATGAAAATTGTTCTGGTTCGTTTAAAATAAATTGCCTGAAAAAGTTTAATATTGTTTGTTATACATAAACGGGTGTCAGTTTTTTGTCTTTACGTGTTCAAACATAGAAATGAGTCAAAATAAACTCGGTTCAAAGACATCCACTAGGGGGAAATGCGTGCACCATACTAGTTAATGTCAAACTGATGTCATAATACACAAGTGTACGATAAAAATGTTTGCAGTGGATTTATTTCTAAATGTAGTGTTGTCTTAGAAAAAAGAAGTTTTTAAACAATGATATCAGAGAGTTGCAATAAATAAAGGAGTCCCCTACTGGTGACACCTATATCAATCATTTGGGCTAGGTATATAAAGTCTGTTCGAAGTAATTGACTCGACCTTTGACCTCTAATGAAAAATACCTAGTTTTGCAAAAGATCCCGACAACTGCTCGAGTTATTTAAGTATAAACCTTTTTCTAATTCTGGTACCAGTCACCTTAACATTAGTGCTCTTAGACTTCAAAGACAACTTGTTGTATATAAATCTTGAAGATATTCTATAATTTGATCATATTTTCATTTAAATTGATCAAACTTGACAGAACTAATAGCGGTGAACACGTGTATTTAGTCATCGAATAAAAGAATGGGTTTGCCCTAAACGAGAAAACAATAGACGGAACTAAACAGAATAGAATTTAGACAGGGTATCTGAGAATATACACGTGCATATCACAGAGAATACCAAAGGAAAATTTAAAAATCAGGAAATATATCCTTGTCGTGATTGAACAATATTCAAACCAACAGTGACTGGTCTATTAAAACCACTCATCTTACAGTAATATGAACGTTTAAGGTTACAAACGAAACGCACGATACGCGATATACGTACGCAGGATACATGAGAGACGGACGCACGATACACGGTAAACGAACGATACACGATATTGCCGATTCATATAATTTGTGGACGAGTTTTCTAAAAATTTGAAAATGGTATCAAAATATAAGATGAATGGTTGAAATTTAAACACATAATTTTGCATAAGCAAGAAACTTATTCACGTTGCATGATAAAATAAAAAAAAAACGTTTGATGCACGATACACGATATACGGACGAACGATGCACGTAAGACGGACGCACGATACACGTTAGACGGACGCACGATACACGATAGACGGACGCACGATAGACGCAAATTTTGTTACATTAAACGTTCACAGTACTGTGAAACTGGCCAAAATATTGAAACAAATGCAAGTTTAGATTGAAGAGATTTTACAGCCGCTACGCGGCAAATACAACGCTATTATGATATTAAAATATATAAAAAAGGAACACTGAAAGCTATCGAACATGACAAATAGGAAAATATTGCAGCCCCTGTTCAATTAATGTGTGACTTTGACGCCGACGAAGACATGTGTACAATAACTCGATTTGTTTTAAATGTTGAATTTAAACTGATCACGCCCGTACGTGTAATCGAACCAGAATCATCAACAATGCCTGACCAAAAAAAACCATACATATTAAAAGATATTACAAGATGTTATAGTCCTCGGGGAGAGGTTTGACGGATGTAGTGCATAACAAACAGCATTTTAATAAAGAAGGGCATGCTGAATGCATAGAGATGGTAAAATCGTTTTTAATTTGATTTCCCTATCAATAATCCATCATAAACATGTTACTGTTTAAATCTTTATTTCCTTCTGGCGTCTGTGTTTAAGACATGTCGTTCAGAAATGTGTTTGCATCTCACCATGATATGGCATAATACTTCAATTCAGTAAGCGGCATTCTTAACAGTCATCTTTTATTATAATATTATATAGACCAATTGAAGTTTGCAAGACATTTGAATCGGAGTTAACACTTCATCTCTTCAGGCCAGTAAATTAGCAATTTCAAGTCTAGAACAGTTACTATGAATATTGTGTTAATTAATACACAATATGACTATCCTTGGCCCAATTACAGGACCAATATGAATTCACTTGATTAATTACATTATAGTATAGTTGTGTGTGCTATATTTCTTACATTTTGCTAGTTTGCACAAATGTAAAGTTTCTCGCTACGAACCGTTTCTTGTATTTGTCGCTTTAGTGTGGGATGATATGGCTTCCTTTTTGTTCAGAAATGTTCCTGCTATTAAGTCTTTTTTATAATCATTTTTAAAACGTTACATATAATTAACGTCACATTACTTGAACTCCAAATATTTCGGCGGTAACATCAACCAATTCTTTTATCGTCCTGTTTGTGTAGATTTTGGTGATATCAATCTTTTCTTCTTTACATATCTTGTCGATCTTGGTTAACAGTATGACGACCACAACATCTGAAGACGAGAAAAAATCGTCGCCAGGCGCCGAAAACCAGATTTTCAATAATATTTATACTTTTGTAAAGATAATATCTGATATGAAGAAACTGAACTTTTATTATTAGCAACAGTGACTTTGATCTTGATCACAATCTACTGAGTAAAAATCCAGAGTTGCGTCTTGATATCAGCTACCCAAAGAAAGTTTGGTGTCAATAGATCACAGCTAAACCAAGTAATAAGGAGAAACCTAAATATCTATTTTAGCAAAAATGACATAGACCTTTATCACAGACAACTGGGTATCAATCCTAAGTAGTGTCTTGATATAAGCTACCCACAAACCAAGTTTGGTGTCAATAGGCCAAAGAAAACTCAAGCTATTGAGTAGAAACTGAATTTCTTTTTTTAGCTACAGTGACCTTGAGCTTTATCACAGGCGCCTGGGAAGCAATCTCAAGATGCATCTTGATATTAGATACCAACAATAAGTTCGGCGTAAATATACCAAAGCAAACTCAAGTTATTTAAGGGAAAACTGGATTTCTATTTTTAGCAACAATGACCTTGACCTTGATCACAGATACCCGTGGCAATCCCAAGCTGTCTTTTGATATCAGCTGCTTTTCAAGAGCTTGCAACGATGTTAATGATTTCAATGAACGTTATCTTTGCATTTCAGAAAAAACTTTTAAAACAAGGTTATCGGTATCACAAATTAAGGAAAACCTTTTGCAAGTTTTATCGCCGATATCCAGATCTAATTCATAAATACAGGTGCAGTTTAAAATCACTTTTGCAACAAGGAATTTCACAGCCAGTTTTTATGGAGATTTAATTGACAAACTTAAGAAGATAAAAGGCGATGTTAATTTCTCCCGGTTATTCGTAAAAACCATCTGTAAATTTAAAAAGAAAGGTTACCAAGATGATATTTTACAGCGCTCTGCAGGCCTGGTGATTAACCCATCTACAGTTGATCATTTTGCTTACCTCTTTGGTTGCACGACGGTGGCAGGGGTTTAAGAGTTTATGAAGATTTATGGGGAAATCTTTTCTGAAAAAGAACCTAGAAGCTCGATTTGTTTCTTTTATCCCTGTCATCGTGTTCTTGCTGATTTTACTCCAGGTGCTCTGGTCTCGGTAAGATCATTGAGTACCCGCCCCTTTGGCTTTGCAATGCTATTAAATTTTTATGTTTATATGTTTGTATGCTTTTGCATGCAACATTGTTGAGCTGATGGTTGGGTTGGAGTTATTTCACCTAGACAATTTGTACTTGTTTTGTAATACGAGAACCTGTTGGGGCAAGTTTGAGGTTGGTGCACCCTAGAACCTGGTTTAAACCCCCAGTGGCAATTTGTTTTGCCACTGACCGTTCCAAGGCGGTAACCCCTCTGGTTCTCACTTCCGTTATTTGTTTGTGGCGTACATTTTGAAACTGATTTTTGTAATACCATGCCTTCTTTTCCTCTTTACTTTTTGGCTGTGTGGGGAGGCTGTGTATGCTGGATGTGGCCATTCATGATATGCATATTTCATTTATTCTTATATACTAAGTTTGGCATCCAGAGGTAAAAGCAAACTCAAGATATTGAGATTAAGCTGAATTTCTATATTTAGCAAGTGGCCTTTACCTATATCACAGACACCTGGGTAGCAATCTCAAGCTGACTGTTGATATAAACTACCCACAAACCAAGCTAAGCGTCAACAGGCAATTTGGCATCAACAGATAACATTCACAAAATACTTAACAAAAAATCTAAGTGAAAAGGGGGCATAACTTTGTCAAAATAAGTCAGGGATTATGAAACTTGTCCTCATAATTGGTATTGAGATGTCAGATAACTATATTAAGTTTCAAAGATGTACCTTAAACGGTTACTGAGAAAAACACAACTCTAAACAAAAAAATTCACAAAATTTCAAAGTGAAAAAAGGGCATAACTTTGTCAAAATACAGTCAGGGATTTTGAAACTTGTCTTGATAATTGGTATTGATTTGTCAGACAACTATGTTAAGTTTCAAAGTTGTACCTTGAACGGTTACTGAGAAAAACACAACTTTCACAAAACATTTCACAAAATTTCTAAGTGAAAAAGGGCCATTATTTTGTCAAAATACAGTCAGGGATTATGAAACTTGTCCTGATAATTGGTATTGATATGTCAGTCAACTATGTTAAGTTTCAAAGTTGTACCTTGAACGGTTACTGAGAAAAAGACAAACTTCACAAAAAAACTTGACAAAATGTTGACGCCCGCCCGCCCGCCTGCACGACATAGCCCAATCTAATAACCAGGATTTTTCTGAAGAAAACCTGGTTAATAAATATCATATACATGTACATTTTTAATGAGGTTTTTAATTTTTATATTTACATTAGTTTCCATAGTCATGATAGTATCTGTTAAATTATAATGCTAAGAAAACTCATCACATATTAGTAAATAAATAATCGCGTTCATTACAAAATATAAGCAGATCTTCAATTAAAAATATGTAGTTGTTTTAGGAAAATTCTTCATAATTTGATCGTGTAGTGTTCAAGTTAAAAGTATTCAATTTAATTTAAGAATGTTTAACATTTGCGAAACAAAAAACCATTGGTTACTAAGCTCAGTTTACTTAGGTATTGGTAGGTTAGCATTATAAGGGAGTGAACTGAGATGGCTAATCATACTAACAATAATTTTATAGGGTTCCTAAGAAAATATTCTTACACTTCTCCTTGATGAACTTTTGAATTTGTTTTAACCTAGCTCGACCCTCGTCTGATAAAGTTTTTCTCAAAATCTGAATCGAATCTATCATGATAGCAGTGCACTGCGGCTTGTCTTTCAATGTCGGATTTGCATTGAATTCAGGATCTGTTTCTGGGTTAATGGGTCTCTCAGGTTTAAACTACAAACAAGAAACAAAACATATGTATCACTTTTAAAGATGACACATGTTTAAATAATCTCACTGTTTTATTTTTTTTAATTTGTTGAAACAACCTCTGTCTACTGTAAAGCCAAATATTGGTAACACTGTCTGAAAATAATCTTCGTTGCACTAGTGTTGAGTAAACCTGAATAAGAAAAAGCAGGTGAAATACTTTGTTTTGATGTTACTGTTGTATTAAATTTGTCAAAACTTTTAGGTTGTTCAGCGCTGGGTTTTTTTGTTGTTGTTTTTTTCTTTTATTTACATGTATCTTTGTTTCATTTTTGACCGATTGACACACATTTCTCAAATAAATATGAAAGCGCTGAACAGTTTGACCATGCTGTCTTCAGCAAACATGCTACCCATCGAGGGGCGACCCTCCTTAAATTCATCCAATAATAGCTAATTAGATTGCTTAATTTATTTTGATGAAAATGTTAAAATCACAATAAAATAAAACACGGAAAAGATAAGGACTGTTCTTGACCATTAATAAAATGTGTAACACTAATAAGCCCCAGCATCGACTGATTTCCGTCTTCTATTCAAGACCTAAACGTGAAGTTATCAGTATATTGAAATGATAGAATCTCTAGCTGGGAGCGAAGCGGCACTGTCACGGCGACAGCGCCCAGCCCTGCAATTCCTGCGACGCAACCAACTGAGCTAACTGGGACAACCCCCAAAAAGGTTGATCAGATACCCCTGATATACGTAACCGATTAATGCAATAATATAATAAAAAATGTAAGTTTAAATAAATTTTTAACAAAAAGTATTAGTGTGTGCATTTTTGAAGAAACTGAAGTCTTAATTGTCTTGAATAACTTTTTACATGTTTATAGTGTTAAGTAGATTTTATCCCCTATTATCTATGGCTTTTTAACTGGAATTTTATCTTTTGAAGTAATAATAGTTTGACAATCTTTAAGTTGCAACTTCCCTTCCTGGAGCTCTGCACAAATTCATAAGTGTCTCATCAGCAATTAATTTATCTGGCCCCAGTAAAAGACTCCAGGCATTCTAATATACGTGTTTGACAGTGAAGGATAAACGTGTAAATTCTTTTATAAAGTGGTTCGTTCTGCCTTTTCCAGGTATGTAAATATTTATTGTATTTTTACTTAATAAATGAAATAAAATATTTGTTTACTTCAACGTTTCAAGATTACTCTTTATCATTTAAAATTGAAATTTAAAACTGGTTTTAAAAAATACAAATTTCGTCTGGTGATAATACGTCGATTAAAGAAGAATGTCTAACATTAACTGTACATTTATTCAGTTTCAATAAAATACCTCTTGTAGAGTTAGTACTCATGACGAATAAATTTTATTAAAATACAATAAATGAAAATAATAACAACTTGTTACAAGAGCGAAATCTACCAACTTTTACGTAAATTAACTTTTAAAAAATGTGTCACTCACGAGTATTGAACCCGGAGCCTTCCGCTTGAGAGGCGAGTGTGATAACCACTACACCAACGGGATTTGAATATCTGGACTTGAAATTAACAATCAGTATCAAAGGAACTAGAAAGGAACCAGTAAGAACCAGAAATATCTGCACTTATCTGTCGTTTTACACTGTGTATTGTACTCGAGTGTTAACCTGACACCCATGAATATTCCATATAAAATCGTATTAAGCCATCAATTGACTTAACTGGGTTTTTTTTATACCGTAAATATCTTTTTCTCCAATACAATTATCGCTTTTAAAAACAAAAATGCCCGAACATATAAGTGCCATGTAAATACTTACACTCAATATAAAAATCGTTACGGTAATCATTACCGAGACCCACTAATAACCAATCAAAATAATCTATTTGATTTTCCCGCTGCATAATAAGTTTTATTTACAATATTTCATTGGTCGAAAAACTAGGTCAAAAGTGAGCTTAGACAGCTAACGCCGAAAAAATGGGCCAATATGAGATAACTTGGCCCAAAACATGTTTTACTGGGCCAATACGAGATCGGATGATTCTGATTGGCTAATGAACTGATCCAATATGAATCACTGCCTTTAACTTTAAAAATAAAAATAAAAATACCGCCATTTTGGAATTTCTATAAGTCGGTTTTTATTCATAAAAAAGGTAACAAATCATGTGACGTCAGGTGCAAGAGATAAAGGTACGCAGAGGATAGGTCTATGTAACCGCTTTTGATGATATCTTCCTAGTTCTAAAGCTTGCAAACATGCGGAATCGAATATTACATGTGGAAGTCTTAGATTGAATGTGCCAGGAAGTAACCTAGTTTTAGACATGAAAACTAAATTCTGACTGGATAAACAAGAGAGATGGATGCTACTTTGTGTACTGACGTTTATGTTGTTTTTTGTATTTAAAACAAAACAACCTGCATATCTGCATCTGCAGGTTACTACTGTGGACTAATTGAATAATGTCAGATATTATAATCAGAGTCGTCATCTCATCTCTATAATCAGTAATTTCAGAGTCTAGAACTATGGATATTTTGTTATTTAGTAAAATTGTTATTAATAAAGTAAATTCATATAAGCCTTGTTATTGGGCCTCGTGCAGTCATGATAACCCTCGGCCTTCGACCTCGGTCCAATATGACTACCCAGGGCCCAATAACAAGGCCAACAAAACTGTTTGCAATTCTCATGATTAAATTGTATACTAATTTATTACAACATTTCATGTATTAATATAATATGACATGCTGATAGTATTCTATTACATTTTGATATTAAGGAATTTTCTGTCTTTAGTTATTGTATATCAAATACTGTTATGGATATTGGAGAATAAAATTGTAAATATTTAATTGAGTGGTTATTTCTGCATTTTCTTATTTTCCTATAATTATAGGTATATTGTGTTGTATTGAAGATAATTTATCGGCTTTAACTGCGAGTTCATAAAATTTACAAAATGTCGTGCTCAACGGCCTTCAAAGAGCGTATTTGATAACAGCATGATTGAATTTAGGGATGACTTTGAACGGAGCAAACAAGAATTGTTTACAGGGCTATATCTTAAATTTATGACGTAAACTGATAATGATGAAGCTCACATGAAAATTCAAAAAACAAAAGTTCAATAAATTAAGTTAGGTTAAATATCGAAAACTTCCGATGAATTCATGGATTACGTTCGGGACAAACATAAGAACGTTCGGGACAAACATAAGAACGTTCGGGACAAACATAAGAACGTTCGGGACAAACATAAGAACGTTCGGGACAAACATAAGAATAATCAAACCACCAATTTAAAAACAACAACAAAATTTTAGCTATTTTTAATGTTCAAACTTTCACAGCATCAATGATATTTAGATTACAATTGAATCATGCTTAAATGTCCTCATCAACGTGAAGTATATTTACTGTTTAGTTTAAAATAATAGCAAATAATTGGTATATGTTGTATAACCGATAACCTCAAAACAGTTGAACCCTCCTTTGGCAGTTTAGATAATCGGTCATACAACGAAAACTATTATGACTAACCTTATATGTAGGTTTTATATTTCCTTCCATCAAGAACTGAACGTCTTCCACATGAAATCCTCTTCCTTCCACATCCTCAAGACCCATGGTATCTACTATACGGTACTGACCACCTATTGCTTTGTTAGGAATGAGTTGCTCTAACTGCATATGAAATACAGAAACATTTGAAATTCTTAAATCAATTATTAAAATGTGTTGTTGTTTTTTTTTTGTAAAAGATAAATTAATAATAGTTGGCTAGAAAATATTACATTTATAATTATCCGATGGTCTTGTAGGTTGTGAATGGCTTGATAATATAAACACTGAGCCATAAAAAGAGTATCCACTTTTGGTGCTTATATTCCCATCAACATATTTTATTTAACCAGGAACGCTTTGAATGGTGTTTTATAAGTTAATCTCAGTTTTTTTAAGTTGAATTGTTCATAAATATTATCTTCCACACTGTCCATCGAATAACATTAAATAATTAATAACTTATTACAACATATTCATTTTAAACAGAGGTAATTGGAAATGGATGGGATTCTCTAGCGTTGTTTATCGAGAACTAATTGTTTTATTAACATCAAGAACTGGAGACATTGATTTAAAAAAATGTGAATATTGCTTAGAATGACTTCTTCCTAAAACCATAATTATAACATAGGGTAAGAACTAAGTTTTGACTGCAGATTTTCAAGAAATTTTTATACCTTTGTAACGATTACAGAAATGCAGATTTTTTCAAAGAAATAAGTGTATCTTTTATTTTTTCTTATTTTACAAAATTATTGGTAGGAAAGTGCATACTTTTTTATGTTTGCTGAGTTTATTTTTCCTAATTGTCCGTTTTATTTGACTATTATGGTTTTTGTCTATAAATACACTTCTTTGTATGGCGGATGAACGAACTAAATACACAGGTAAGAGTGAGATAATTTGTTCCACAAATTTGACAAAGTGCTTTCCATGTTATGCAATTAATAACCAGAATATATTTATGGAACTCCTTTAAACCTTATGAGATCGTGACCGGACAAAATTTCCAGTTCAGAGAAGTTTCTGGACTAAAGGAGTTTTGAGAACTGAGGAAAATGTTCATTTAAAAATATTATTGAACTTCAATAATTCGTGAACACGTGAAAAAGCTTAATTTAACCAGTAGGTCAGAAATCTCAAGACACGGCTCATATATCACGTCCGATTTATGTTAATTAGTTATGACGCACATAAAGATAAAAAGAATGCGGTACAGCGATATGTTCAAACGCATGCACGTAATGATACATGCGTACTACCCGCCGCACGCATGTACCATCGTTCTCGCGGCTGTAGGTCAGAAACTGTTAATATTTAACAGCTAGTTTTTATGGAGATTTAATTTCTAAACTTGAGAAGATCAAAGGCAATGTTAATTTCTCCCGGTTATTCGTAACAAACATCTGTAAATTTAAAAAGAAATGTTACCAACATGATATTCTACAGCGCTCTGCAGGCCTGGTGATTAACCCATCTACTGTCGATCATTATGCTTACCTCTTTGGTTGCACGACGGCGGAAGGGGTTTAAGAGTTTATGAAGGTTTATGGGCAAATCTTTTCTTAAAAGAACATAGAAGCTCGATTTGTTTCTTTTATCCCTGCCATCGTGTTCTTGCAGATTTTGCTTCAGGTGCTCTGGTCTCGGTAAGGTCATTGAGTACCCACCCTTTGGCTTTGCAATGCTATTAGCTTCTTATGTTTTATATGTTTGTGTGCATTTGCATGCAACATTGTTGAGCTGATGGGTGGGTTGGGGTTATTTCACCAAGACAACTTGTACTTGTTTTGTGATACGAGAACCTGTTGGGGCAAGAGTGAGGTTGGTGCACCCTAGAACCTGGTTTAAACCCCCAGTGGCAATTTGTTTTGCCTTTGACCGTTCCAAGGCGGTATCCGCAAAGGTTCTCTTCTTCGTTAATTGTTTGTGGCGTCCTATTTGAATTGACACACTTATAAAATACATGCTCTCTCTCTCTCTCTCTCTCTCTCTCTCTCTCTCTCTCTCTCTCTCTCTCTCTTTCCCTGCGTGGGGAGGCTGTGTTTTTTGAGAGTGGCGATTCCTGATATGCATTTTTTAAATGATTTCCCATAGACTTGTATTTTAAGGTCCTGTGATATATGTGGGAACAATTTATCAGCGTAAACATCAGTATACAATTGCCATCAAAATTAGAATACATTAGAATAATGTATCTAATAGTAAATGGTGTGCATTCCAAATAAGACTTCAATGATAAGCTGGCTGACGGGTCTACAGGTGTGGATTTATTTCAAAGAGGGTTTGAAAGAGAATTGAGAGACCCAAGAAGCATTCTTTGACAGCAGTAAAACCATGCTTTCACTAATTCTTTATTTTGCCGGCAGGTACTGAATTAAGTCAAACCAGGATAATGTGTGAACAGAAAGTGAAAACATAAGTAATCATATCAAAATTTCAGACACAAATAAAGACTTAAATTTCAAAAGCAAATTTTAATGTCAATTGCCAACCTTTCCTGCATTTTAGGTAATTTTTAAAAACGTATTATTATCTATCAATAAGAAAGGGCTTGTACTGAAATATACACCGTATCGTCTACAAACATTATTAAATAATCACAGAGTGCTATAACCATTTAGTGGTCTATTATCTTTTAAGTATTCTTCGCATAAATACCGGATAAAAGAAAATAAATTATATTTGTAAGCTTTGTCTAGTGTGTAAACAGATGCAAAGTGTGTATAAACACTTTGTGGAAACTAAACAGATATATGTTAGAAAATTACAAAATCATTCCTAATCTTATAAAGGAACCTACCCGAGTCGTGAAGCTTGAACCTACGGCACCCGCTAGTGCTGCCGTGGCAATATCACCTTTATCAATACTTTTGACAGAATTGATAAATGACGATTTTCCAGCGCCGACAGGTCCCAGTAGCTGTAGCTTTGCGTATTCAATGCCTCCATAAGCTGTAAAGCCTTTGATTTCCTCAATCAGCTTTTCACGGAACTGAAACAAACTCAGTATTGTTATCAGTAAATAATCAGCTACCGATGTCATGCAGTAATGATTACGGGCTGTCTGATCAACATTTTTGTGTGGGCCCGGCTTGATAAATAGGTTGCTTTATCGGAATCGATAAGCTCCCCAGAAAGGGCAATATCTTTTGTCTTTTGAGTAAATTGTTTCGGTTTTAAATTAAATAACGTTTTTTTTTCATTTACGACTTCAACAAAATAAAATAATTATGCGTTTTACAAATATATATTTCATATAGCAAAATTACAATTCATTACATATATATGGACAATTGTGATGTCTTTTTGATTCCTCTAAATGCCTTAAACATCTTAATATGACAGTCATCACACTGCATCCAAATTCTAAAAAACTAGGATTTTACCTTAATTTAAATAGTTTACATTTCACTTCATAGATACAGCTGATATAACACGTGTTGTGGGAACGATGTAGATACATATCAGCGTAAACATTAGTCTATAATGTAAAAATCTTGGTAAGAACAGAATAATGAATCTAATAGACTGAATGATGTAAATTCTGGAAAGACTTCACAGATGAGCAGGCTGACTGGTCTAAACTTTTCACATATGAGCTTTAAGCAATAATGAGTAGTAAAAGTATCGACAAGCTAACCTATACCAAAAGCAGATGTTTTATACTCACATAAACAAATTTCAGGATGATGAACTATATTCGAAACAATGTACCGAAACTTACCTGATATAAAAGGATTCTAGATTTTTCAATTCTGCAGTTTTGTACACACTTTTAGACAATTCTTTTAATCATATTGATTTTTGATTCACATGTTTTTTGGGAAAAAAACAGGTTTCATTTAACCCCGTTGAAAATTTTTGATGGGTCAGATCGTCCAAAGTCACGGGATGTACTCAGTAAACTTTATTACTTTTCAAATGTCATACATCCTCATCAATTATTTTCTGGCTTCCTATAGTTTTTCTTTACATTTAAAATGCAACAGACACAAAAGTTTTTTGTTGCAAAACTTGACCAATTTTCATCAATCAAAATGACCTAAAGCACAGAACAGTGTGGAGTAAAAAATCAAAATTCAAATGAATCTGTATCTATTGAAATCTCTAATAATTATAAAATTTGTTTTCAGTCTGTGAATACAAAATTAAATTTAGATTTAAAATGAAAGTAAAAGAACTGCTGTTTATTGTTAATGTTGTTGTTGTTGTTGTTGTTGTTGTTGATGATGATGATGATGTAATAATTATGTGTACATATTTAATGTTAACTCTTAACATTTAAATGTCGGTCTTTCTGATGACCGACATATGATAATGGACCAAACTTGAACTTTGAAGAGTAACACCGGTTAACAGCGGCACCGGACGTGGTCACTTTAGACAAATCCGCCCTTCTAAAGCTTGAGAATGCTATTCCGTTACTCAATTTGCAAGAAAAGTCTTCTAAATGTTGTAGTCTCAATCATCCAGACGCTCTGATTTCTCAAAGGCGATCAGTACGTCTGAAGACATTCTTCGTTAAAAAACCAGACACTCCAAAACGTGGTTTCTAATTAGGACAAAAGTATGGAACGCCGTTGTTGTCTTGTGAAAATTGTTTTTTAGACTGTCGCCCTGCCAGCTGGAAATCAAAAAGACATATCACATGGCCACGCGCATTTTTAACTGTATTATTGTGCCTACAGGCGTGTTCAAGTAAGCTGGGTTCTGCGGTTACCACGAGATCTGATGAAAAGTTTAAACAGATGTTGCAAGCACAATAGTTACTTTATGCAACCTTCGAAATACTTTAGAATGAAATCATTTCAAGAAGAAGATCTCTTTTTATTCTTAATTTGTATCTTTTTGGATCAAAATTACGTCTGAAGTGAAAAACGTTGCCCTACAACCATTTTTTTTTAAATTTCTTAAGATAACTTCAACATTCTTTGGCATACCCTAATGGAGACCTTAGATACATTTAACAGTGAAATCACTTAGACTTTTAGATCTAATTTTTAAAAAGTCAATAATTTCCAAATTACGAAAAGACAAGAGTTAACTATAACCAGCCAAATCCCCCAGGCAGTCCTGAATTATGGCCCTTGAATTGTCCAAAATTACTGTTTCCGCTCTCTAAGTCAAAGAATTTTCATCTGATCTTTATCAAAGTGAATATGTTGGTGTGCATAATATCTCGACTAAGTTCTATAACCAGCCAAATCCCCCAGGCACTCCTTAATTATGGCCCTTGAATTGTCAAAAATAACTGTTTCCGCTCTCTAAGACAAAGAGTTTTCATCCGGTCTTTATCAAACTTGGTGAATATGTTGGTGGACATAATATCTCGACCAAGTTCTATATCCAGCCAAATCCCCCAGGCACTCTTGAATTATGGCCCTTGAATTGTCCAAAATAACTGTTTCCGCTCTCTAAATCAGAGAGTTTTCATCATGTCTTTATCAAACTTGGTGAATATGTTGGTGGGCATAATATCTCGACCAAGTTCTAAAACCAGCCAGAACCCCCATGCACTCTGAATTATGGCCCTTGAATTGTCCAAAATAAGGGTTTACGCTCTCTAAGTCAAATAGCTTTCATCCGGTCTTTTAAAACTTGGTGAATATGTTGGTGGGCATAATATCTCGACCAAGTTCTATAACCAGCCAAATCCACCCAGGCACTCCTGGATTATGGCCCTTGAATTGTTCAAAATTACTGTTTCCCCTCTTAGTCAAAGAGTTTTCATCCGGTCTTTATCAAACTTGGTGAATATGTTGGTGGGCATAATATCTCGACCAAGTTCTATAACCTGCCAAATCCCCCCAGACACTCCTGAATTATGGCCCTTGAATTGTCCAAAAACTGAATTAGCGGTATCTGCTCTCCAAGTCGAAAAATTTTCATCAGATCGTTACGCAACTTTGATGATCAGCATTTTGACGGGCGTATTTTGTGTCAGTTTGGCACTCTTGTTACTGTATACATGTGTTAGAGAAGATGATCTTAGATATTGTTGTTAGTAACTTATTGCTCAGGAAGGCATTTCAATTGATGTTTAGTGTTGCTGTTTTTGTGTTTGGCTGAAAAATTTGGGGATTTTTAAGGTCAAACTATTTTTCTTTACTGTTGTAACTTTTCTTAACGTTTAAATAATGAACATACATAATAAGGTTTATTGATGCAAAGTTTGACGGAACTGCATTTTTTCCGAGAGATTTTGATATTCTTCCTTTTTTTATCAATAACCGTACAATAACAACTGCCATACCATACAACGTGACAGTCTAAAACCATTATCACGAAAGGAAGCAACGGCGTACCATATATTTGCATTCATTTTTGTAAAATGGGGTAGGCAAGTATTAAAACGTCCTTTGCTTCATATACCATATGCTGATTGTGTTGCTCGATATCATATTACCTAAATTTCACTTTGCCCAGTGTGGGAGAAATACGGTTAAAGCACTGTTAGCAAATTTCATTAGAAATCGCGATTGATTTTGGATTTGTTTACCATACAAAAGCGCCACCTGTCGGCCGGATTTTTATATAGCGATGTTCTAGACGTTCGTCAGAGCAGTGTGATACTGATCAATGACAGAACGTCTTGAAGATCTAGACTACTAAATGTTGATGAAACAATATTTGGACTTTGTAGTAACATCAAATCAGAAATTGAGCTGATCTATAACGACATGTTAAATTATATAAACATACGTATGTTGTATTTTTACAGGGTATAGAAACAATGGTATGCGTCTTTTTTAGAAAGTCACGTGATGCAAACCTTCATATTTAAATATTATTTGTTTATAAGTTGAACTGATACTTTTTTGAATCAAACAACTGTTCAGGATGATCCCATATATGAAACAGATTCGATTCTTATATTGATTTTGTGGTCAAAAGCAAGGAATCGTTTATGTTTTTCTTAGAGACTAACGAATATCCGACTTTGGCGGGAAAGGCTGTCAGTAAACAAAAATTTTAAAAAGCTAGTCGGTCATTTGCATAAACTTTTAACTAAAAACACATGGCTGTAATTGTATTCCAAAATCTAGAGTTTATGTTCAACAACAAAATTGTGTCACTGTCCTAGGGTTGGGGTATAAGCAGCCTGACCGGGACTCAAAAATACTATATTTACCTATTCTAATCTTCAACAATTTCGTTAGAATGCTGAACTTCAACATGTAATGTTGCTGGTTCTCGCACATTTTCCTGTGTTTGTTTGTTTTAATGATGTCAATTTCAGTGTATGCCATGTTAGATGAAATAATGAGGGTTTAAAAAAAAACTAATGTCCATGCGTATTTTGAAAATTGATGAAAACTTCTACCCATGTGTTAACATTAAAAATTGTCTCTCTTGTGGTATAAATCACAAAACATTCGGTCTCGTGAAATAGTAGAGGCTTATAGCAAACGATGCTTAATTTATACAATATTGTCTTTTAATGAGATTTTGTTGGGTTTTTTTTTGCGATTTCCAGTGCAAATGTTGTGAATGTTCTCAGAAGTTAACGAAGTTATTTAAAGTAAACATAAGAGGTCAGCGATTCTGCAATTTGTTTGCGATTTCCAGTGCAGTTCGGGGATTGTCCTCAGATTTTACCGGAAGTTTATCGAATGTGACATGACCAGTGTTTAAAGTAAACATAAGAGATCAGCATAATCAATATTTTATCTAATATCATCAATAGCAATAATGATCTTGTTTATTGAACTTGTCTAATATCAATTTATAGGATAAATGGCGACACGTTACCACAGTTTTGGTGTCTTATATAAACAAGTACTTCGTTAGTCAAGTATGTTGGAAAATCATTTTAATCCATAACTACAAATGTAGTTGTTAATCAACCTCATAATTTTGCACTCCTCGAGCGCACTTTTATAATGTTAAAACCCAAGCTGCGAGAGTTTAAACCAAGTTGGTTTGATGACTACCCATCTCTTCATTAGTTATGAACATTACATTTTATCTTTTATTCGCAGTTATTCATTCAGGGGGGGGGGGGGGACATTTATATACAATGCTCTTTCTCAAAGACTTGCATAAGTGCCTAGCTTGTTGCGCAATATCCGCTCTGTTTTTTTAAGATCTATCTATTTTCCTGTCCTTTTGATATCCAAGTTGGAGCACTAATTACGATGCGTTATTTTTATGTTTTTGAAATGCTTAAAAGTCTTTAACAGGCTCAATCAAACCGAGCCAGCAATATTTTCATATTTTTTGTCTTCGGTGGTTTTTAAAGTGACTTTTTCATCTACTAGTATTTTAAGAAAAAAAAACTCAAACGATTGTTTTATAATAGAAACTTGGTAACCATCCTATACGTGCATCTGTATTTTATCATTTATACGTGCATCTGTATTTTTATCATTTAAAACTATGTAATTTATTTTACAAAAATTACGCCTCCATAATATTCAAAACTTGCACTTGATATGCATTTTCAACGAAATACGAATTGATTCATTTTGATTCCCCTATTCCCTCTCAAAACCGCATCTATCCATGCGTTCTCTTCTTGGGATGGAATATAACGGATATGGACTCAGTCTTGGGACACTAAACAATGACATTATTTTGACAAGTACATTAAGGTAGACAACAAAAGCATTATGATTTCTATGTAAGGTCGGTACACGTTTCAATAAATCAAACATCAGCATTTTAACCTTGTTTGTATGCCTTAAAGTAACAGCATAGTACAATGTATTCGTATATGTTCTCTTGTTTATGTTTTGTACATACAGAGAAATGAAAATGGAAATAAACTTGAAACTTGAAACTTAATTCACAAATATTTTGCCAGATAAAATCTGTGTGACATTGATCGATAGAAAACTGGACATATCCTTGACTTCTCTTGGTCCAAAAGTAAATGCAAGCACAAATACATACTTATTCTATTAATTTATTTGCTAATGACCGACTAGTTCTTTGGAAAGCTAAAGCTCGTAGTTTAAACAGTTCATCATTAAATCTCCAGAACGATGTATGGTGGTATATAACTTACCAGAAAATGTTTGTTACAAAATCGTCTTTTCTACACACCTTAGAATACAGGAATAAATGTAATATATATAAACATAATTATCAAATATCTGATTCTTAGATTGGTAAAAGCATTCTTTAAGATTATTTTGATGCCTATGCTGTTTAAAATTAGTGCTTAATATTTCTTGCAAAAAAGCATTTTGACAAGATATTTGCACTAACTAGAATTTGAAGTGTCTCGTACAGTTTCTTTCAAGATTGTGTTGTTGTTGTTTTTTCAGATTAACTAAGCAATTTAAAAGAAATGCAAAAACGTAAAAAAGAGAAGCGTTTGTACGGTACAGTCTGGTAGAAATCATAACATTGGTAACATTTACACTGGTATTAAAGATTCCACAAGTAATTAGTGGTTTTCATTTCCTTGTTGATACCAAGGCACAGCTACACAAGTAATTTGCCTTTGAAGACTTGCAAATCTTAGAAATGTATCTAATAGTGTAATAATATTATAGTAGTAGGCAAAAATGCAAGATCTATTTTGTAAGTGTTTAACGCAATTACATTTCAAGTCTCCCCCGTACATATTGTCTAGATGTAAACTTCTTGTCGACATTCTTGATTTGTTTAGTTGAAAAAAAGTAGAAGTATAGCAAGTTCGTTTCAATGTAAGAAATTGCTACATATTTATTTATATTTATTATAATTAAGTTTTCTCAAATTAGGATTTCTTACACCCAGTCCACTTCAGCTCTTTCATGACAAATGATACCGCCTTGAGATATTAATGTAATTGATTTGACTCGATTGAGTTTGTATAGTTCATATTCAGATTCATTGATAAATAATATACGCAATACATGTACTTCTAGCGTGTGTAATAATCCAAATTGATGGATATGATATAGAACTTTATGCATGTATTTAATTCATTTTATTCCATTATTGTACTGTAAATTAATTAATAATAACATTATTAAATGTTATCATGTTAAAGATACTGTAACATAGTCTAGATCATCTAGAAGTTCTGTCATTTATCAGTATCACACTGCTCTGACGAACGTCTAGAGACTAGAGACATCGCTATATAAAAAGTCTGACCGACAGGTGGCGCTTTTGTATGGTAAACAAATCCAAAATCAATCGCGATTTCTAATGAAATTTGTTAACTGTGCTTTAACCGTATTTCTCCCACACTGGGCAAAGTAAAATTTAGGTAATATGTTATCAAGCTACACAAACAAAGGACGTTTAGTACTTGCCTGCCCCATTTTACATAAATTAATGCAAATATATGGTACGCCGTTGCTGCCTCTTCGTGATAATGGTTTTAGACTGTCACGTTGTATGGTATAGCAGTTGTCATTGTACGGTTAACGATAAAGAGGGAAGAATATTAAAATCTCACTAACGGAAAAATGCAGTTCCGTCAAACTTTGCATGAATAAATCTTACTATGTATGTTTATTAAATATAAAATAGTTTGACGTAAAAAAACTGAATTCTGCAGCCAAACACAAAAACAAAGCAAAACTAAACATCAATTTAAATACCTTCCTGAATAATGAGTTACAAACAACAAAATCTAAGATCACCTTGTCTATCACGTGTATACAGTAAGAGGTATTTATAAAAGTGTGTTTTGGCCGTTAATTGCATGGTTGCGAAAATGGATGATAAGAAATTGTTGATTTCTCTCTTATAATCAAAAGTTCTTTTCGATATTGTCATTATCATTTTATCATGATCTTATTGAAATGATTTCATTATAAAATATTTCTAAAAATGCATAATTATTGTGCTTGCATAATCTGTTTAAACTTTTCATCAGATCATGGTGTAACCGCAGAACCCAGCTCACTTGAACACGCCTGTGGGCGCAATAATACAGTTAAAAATGCGTGTCGCAGTATGATATGTCTTTTGATTTCCAGCTGGCAGAGCGGCGGTCTAAAAAACAATTTTCACAAGACAAAAACGGCGTTCTATACTTATGTCCTAATTACACGCCTCGTTTTGGAGTGTTTGGTTTTTTAACGAACAATGTCTTCAGACGTACTGATCGCCTTTGCGAAATCAGAGCGTCTGAATGATTGATACTAACTGTAACAATATCAATAATATGGCTTAAAATATAAATAATATGTTTCCTGATCTAAATGAAAATAAATAAGAATCTTTGTGTTTATTATGGTATGTTCCGACCTATTCAGCTTGTTAGTAACTTTTGAAAATAACCCCTTTTCACGCATAACGGGAATAGAACATTACACCAAATTACGAACAGTTAATATTATATGTCCGTTTAATTGACAAATATGCACTCTAAACATCATCAACTACTCTGTTTCCAAGCGTCTGAAATTCGGTGTTTTTAAAGTCAGTGTGAACATTAATTGCAATTCTTAACAAGAACAAATACCTCATCACTCCAAGCATCTTTAGGTTCTGTGACTTTATAACTTCTCCAAGGTTTCTTGAGAACTTTCCTCCTTCCTATAAATAAAATATTGGGGTTAGACAGTTTCAATATTTCATTATCATAGTTGAACAACATGAATGCCACTAGTGAATATGTGGTTTGAGAACATGGTGAAACGTGTAGGGTTTATCCTTTAAATCCCATTGTCCTGAAATTAGTGTAAACTTCTCTCTAGCCCACGCTGTCCTGATAGGGTGTTTTCATGTTGTTTGCTGTACTATGAACGAAGAGGTCTTTATATATGCAGATGGACATCTGGAAACACAAGCAATAACATTTTTATGCAAATGGCGATTGTTTAGAATAAACTTTAAGACCACCACCCTTTGAAGTAATTTTCCGGCTGAGAATGAATACTTGTGAAAAACCTTTAAAACAGTGACATTATGCCAATATTTTGGTCATAGAATTAATTAAAAACAAAACAATTTCGTTGTAACATTTTCAGAGACAATTGTCCTAACAAAACCAAAAACAATGTGATCAGCACAACGTTCAAGTGAAATTAACAACTGCATCAACATATGAATACATTTCTTGTACCGTCTCCTAACGGTCACTGACCTAATTTGACCTGGTTTGCGGACCTACCTAGAACTACACTATATGAACGTTGGTAATGCATAATGACTATGTAAATAAGCGTCGCTTGTCTGCTAAGTGTACAAATACGCATGGTTCTTTGGTATCTCTATGACCTAGGAGGCATTCATTTTAGTACATAGTTATCCAGTTTGACGATACTTAAATAACTGCATTATTTCTACACGTCCTGAATAAAATTATTAATTAAGTATAGAAGAAACATGATTATCTGGTTTAATGTCTTTTCCGGTAAACGTCTTCTCTATATATCAAGCAATCAAACATCACTACTTCACTACTCTATCTTTTTGTATGCGTCTTAGTAACAGGTGGCATAGTCTAAATTGTCTGTTCCGGACCGTGAGTCACTGTTAACCGGTGTTCAGGCTAAAAAGCTCAAGTTTGGTCGATTATAATATGTCGGTCATCAGATTTCTTCTGTTTTGAAAAAGGAGGAACCGGACCACGATAAGAATCTCCACATGTGACATTAAATTGGACATGCACAAAGATCATTTATTCGTATTTTAGCATACAACTCAATTGACAACAAATTTACATGTGTTTTAAAAACATATAAGAATGCACGACGCATAACCTTTTACGCATAGCCCTTTACTCCTTGGACATGATAGATATGACTTGATCCCATGTCGACCATTGTAGATCCCGATCAGCGTCACATTGTGCAGTCTAATCTGGATCTTCAGTGTTCGCCTATGGATGCATTAGATTATTTTGACCAACAAGCAAACAGTGTAGATCCTGATTACACTTGACAGGTTGATCTGGATCTACACTGGTCACAAATAGAATATAAGCCTATTCCATGGAATAAATAGTCAATGTGTTCTACTTTAGTAAAGTTTGATAAGCCACAATAGATTAATTTATTATAAATTGAAATTTAACACCATATAGGTTAATTGACTAAATTAATATAGAGCTGTGTGGCCATATTGTCATTATTAACATTTTAGCATTTCTTAGTAACTTATTCATAAGATATCTAAACTGCAAACAGTGTTTTAGCCTGTTATACAGAATTATCTTTGATAATACCACATTGAAATTCATCTTCAATTAATATTTAACTTGCAATAAGACATCGGTTTTCCATTGTTTAGAAACACAGCATAGTAAATGTTTGTCCGAGGTTAGCCTTTTGACCTTCTTAATTACTCTGCTAGCGATAATTGATGTCACAGCTGAAAGGCGCTATTACAAATAGATGAGAAGGGAACTTTGAAAGCCACCGAACACGACAAATATGAAAATACTGCAGGCTCGGTTTGATTGAGCCTGTTCATGGGCAGTAATGGGAATGCTTATTACTGCCCACGCCGCCTAGCCCCGGGTTGAGCGCAACTCAGTAATTACACCATTAAATAGTACAATTTCGATCCATCCCAAACGATGGTATGCATATCAACGCCGATTGACAGAGGCAGCATCATCGGAGTTGATATAAGTGTGTCTACATAGTATGTGGAAATGCAAAAACAATAATATACTAGCAAATTACGGACACATAATGACGCTATTGTCACGTTTACTATGACAGATACATATCATGGCAACCTCATGCCAATGGCGTCATTGGTAAACAAAAGTTGTTCCCTTTACATTTAACGTACTGTGAAATATTCGATCCAAATTCTATTGAATAAATTCAAATATTTCTCATGAAAACTGTATCCTTTGGTAAAAAAAAATGTATAGAATTAAATATTAAGTAAATTTAATACAAAATTAAAAAAGTTAGTATTAATCTGTCAGTTTATCTTTAAGTTAACATAAATTATTTTGCATTTTAAGTGCGAACAAAAATTGCATCTGTTACTAATCATAACACAATTTTTGATAGTGACGTAGCCAAAATGTAAAGAGAAAAAAGATAAGCCGCTCGTATAAAACACGTATGACTGGAAACTGTTACATTTTTACAGGCTAAAATATATTTGTTTCGCTCTATTTAGTTTTCATTTCTTAGTACAATTTGTGTTCGTGTGTCTTCTTCCTTAATTACTGCAAAAGGTATCTTATAAAAAGTTAACATTGTTTGTTGTATTTTCAGCTTTTATTAAAATATTTATTTTCTGTATCTTTTGAATGTTATTTTATTAAAAAATGATTCATATAATATTTTATACCTTTTACAGACTCCAAAATATTTCCCATATTTTACAAATATTCAAACTAAACTATTTGGGCTTTTTCTGTGTCACTTAACTATCAGGTGAGAGAGGATTGTATACCAAGTCAACTTTTATCAGTTTTCGTTGTCCACTGCTGCCTAAAATGAAGTGTCTTTACATCAATTACACTGAAACCCTTTTAAACCGGACAAGGTCGGGACCGAAAATAATTTCCACTTTAAAGCGGTTTCCGGACCAAAAGGGTTTTGACATCTGGCCAAGATTCCAGCCTTTTTTCCAAACGTTAACATTTGGATCCAGATTTTGTATATTGATAAGAAATAATAAATAATAGTCACTACAGATTTTAACCAACAAGACTATGAATATTCCATTATTTCATTACAAGAAAATGATTAGAACACTTTCTCCCCAAAATATTTCAAAATTAAAATAAGTGCAAACAAAGTGAAAATAGTTTTACATGTATTAACTGATTTATATTAATTAAGTGTTGAAGGAGAATCCCTAGAAACAAATACAATGGATCTATTCCAAGTATCACAGGTGTCATAATTTAAACTAAAAGTTGTGAAAACACATTCCATAGACATCAGTTTTCTTGTCATGGCGATAAAGAGAAGTCTTTACATGCTCTAATCATACACAAATTCATTAAGTGTGAATAAATAAATTGTTGTTTATCTTCGACAACAAGCATCAGCCTTTTTTGGAAGCCATTCTATTCATGAAGAAGTTGAAAATGCCGGTAAAGAGATCATCAAGCTAGTGCTTAATGGTAAAAAACAGGAAAGTTTGAATCATCTGCGCTTGAGAAAATTTGTAATGAAAGCCAATACTGGGTCGATGTGTGTTCAAGTGCAGTGTCTTCCTCCAACTGAAGCAGCAGCTAGATTTCACAGTTTCCGTGTATATCTACAGGTTCAGACATGGAATGGAAACGAGCTTAATCCTGTTGAATGGGGTTGGTGTTTGAAAGGGAATAAACTGATTCCAGTGAAGACAGATCTAGCAGCAGCTCGTGCTAGATTACTTAAAGTAATAAGATGTAGCTGTAAAGTAAACTGTGAATCCAGGAGATGTACCTGTAAAAAAGTTTGGGTTTCAGTGTTCTTATGCTTGTGGTGAATGCAGGGAAATTGATTGTAGCAACAAATCTGAATCTTTACTTGGAGACATAAATAATTAAACAGATTACTGCTGAATACTGATAAATATGCTGTATTGGGTATAGGGAGCATTGACGATTTCATTCATAAGACAATTTAGCAAATTTCAGCTGTTAGAGGCATCATTGCAAGCAGTATTATGTATTTATTAACAAGACATTTAGACTTAAAATTTATGTGAGGTTATGTTTTGTAAATAATGAATTGCTATTTGCAACTACATTTATGCTTCTTTAAATCAAATATGTGTATTGTTGGCATTTTTACATAATTTTCTTTATTATTGTAAAGTGGGTGGGGTAATTTTACACGGAAAGAAAACAGTTTTTCACCTGTATTATTGATAATATATTTTGTACACATAATATATATGCCAACATATTAAATTTTGTTCTATAACTAAGAAAACATGTTTGTTTTGAAAATGTGTCTGCAGATTTGTTTTTTTTAAACTACTGAAATTTAACTTGTGTTATGTTTCTTTTAATGGGTATGAATATTTCTTCATCAATTTTTATACATGCGCATTAAATATTCTTGAGGATTTTTTCCTGTAATGCATGGATATCTATATAATCAAAAAATCATAAACTCGCTTCTGTTGGAATTTGTTTAAGGTTGGTCATGCATTTCGGCTAAATTGCCTGGACTATTACAACAATATTTATTTACTTCATTTACTGTGTACATGCACTTTTAAATGAATTTTATTTTCAATCTTCTAATGGACCATACATTTCGACGTTAACATGAAAAAATCATATTAAGACTTTTATCTTGTCCGGTTTAAAGGGTTTTTATAATGGAAAAAAATCCCAAAAGGGGTAAATTATATAGGAAACAGTTTTGGACCGGACGATTTGTCCGGTTTAAAGAGGTTTCTGAATTAAAGGGGATCCGGTTTAAAGGGGTTTTAGTGTAGTTAGACTTAAGGTAGAGCAACTGTAATGCTTTCCCGCGCAAAAATTTGCGACGTCATCAAACATCGTCTCGCTTTCTGTGACTTCCGACGCTACTCGTCAGAGCCGATAGTAGCCGAAGCAACATCGATTATTGTCGACTGTTAGTGATAGTTCACCGAGTATTCCCGACATTCGAGAAAAAAAGCGCGGGAAAGCATTACAGTTGCTCTACCTTAAGAAGTGTTATATGTTTTCATTTTGTATTTTCTCATTTTTATCATTTGTTTCTGCTATCTAGTTATTTTTAAAGATGACTTACATAATTATTTTTAATCGATTTTTATTAAACTTAATACAAACCATGAAACATTCTGTTTTAATACTCATACACTGTTTCAAACCGGGCTCAGTTTAATCACACTACTCGTATCTTCGCTACCCAGATTGGTTTGAACTGAAACATAATCGCGTGACGAACTGAATATTAATGAACGTCTTTTCTCTCCGAAGTAATGCCGAGCCAAATAATTTGGTTGCACATAATAACAGCATCGTATCACTTTTAGCTTGTATATATAACATTTGACGGTGCGATGATATTAACAAATAAAATATTGTACTTTAATTATTCCAATAGCTTAGTATAATGATAATATCTTAATAAATTATTTATTGGACTTTGTCAGGACATGACCTTTTTTAAATTAGAGATACATATTGTTTGACATAAAATGTGCAATTCGTTTATTTAATATATCAGAAAATTTTCATTTTTAACGGATTGGTAATAAAAGTATTATTGAGAAGTCCTTGTTCTAAATATTTGTCGGTGTACATGAAAGATAAGAATGACACGCGTGTAAGAGTAGACAGTGGATTTTGATTTATTTAACATTAACGTAAGTTTGATTCCTTATAGTTTAGTGTTACAAATTACTAGGGATGGGAACGATTTCTAAAATAGGCATTCGAATATTCGCATTGGTTATGATATGTTTTTATTATTTTATTGTTCGTGATAAATGCATGTACACTCAAATGAGTAATGATGTTTCATTTGTTAATTTGTGACCGATTCGTTTTGATTGGCTTTTAAAATAAAGAAATTAAGACTGATTGGGTTTTTAATTGAGTGTTTGTTATTTAAGTATTGTTTACCTGAAAAAAATGTCAGTATTTCCAATTAAAGCAGACAATGATATCAAACAACACTCCGTTCGCAACTGTCAACATACAGCGGGGATTCAGGCACTCGTGTCAATTATCCGAATCAACAACTTATTAATGACCGGATACGGTATGACAGGTGTAATTGACACGGAGAATAACATTCAAAATAATCAGAAATTATAGGGATTTTAAGTTTCTTTTTGTTGAATAGATCATAATAGTAAAAAATGCAAGTATCTGAATACCGTTGTGGCATCCGAATATTTGGCCGGTTTGCGAATATTCGGCTATTCGAATGTTCGGTCCCATCCCTACAAATTACCAAAAATCGAAATATAGTTTATTTGGATACATTTTTAAGCTTTAAAAGGTATTCAAAAATTCTTTATCATAATGTGAAAATCTAAAAAAACTGAAATTGAATGATAAAAGTTTTATCAGTTTTTGTCCAGAATCACAGACAAAAGTAGACAAAATGCGGCAAATTTATCGACAACCTTGGTTAGTGTTAAACTATACCCTTATAATGCACTAGATTTCGTCGAAAATAGTGAACTAATGAAATACTTACAAGGCTTCGAAGATTTGAATTGATGGGAGTTTTGCAGTAATACCGAAAAATGACGTCACAAACCACGTAGTATGGCCACACTGGTTTCAGCTTAACAAAATTATTGATTTATTAAGTATTGCTCGTCGTTCATTTTAGTTTTGATACGGTTTAACGTCTTAACATAACCTGCATAGATTCCTTCTTTTAAAAGTGGTAGGCCTATAGAACAGTAATACAGCAACGGGGAAACATGCTTGAAATTTGCATCGATAAAAATTTTAAATGCGCATGCGTTATGAGAATCAAGAAAACATAAAAAGTTGTTAGCGCTCTGAATTGATGATTTCGTTGAGAATGTAATAAATTCACGGGATCCATGCAGCAGTTTTGCCGTTGTTACAAATTTAAGCAATGGAGTAGCCGAAAATCCATTAGATTTTAATAGAGAGATACAGCTTTTGTAATAAACAACGTTTGGTCTGGGTTTTTTGCTGGTTATCCTGCTGCATACATGCATGTATCGTAGACTTGAATTACCTTGAATTTTTCTGTTTGAAGGGGTATTTCTGAAAATGTTTTGATTGACTAAAATATTGAAGACCATTGCCTGGATCTACTGTGGTCGTTGATTGAACTTAAACTTTCAGCATAAGGGTTAATGCAAGTAACAAATTTTACTGATTAAACTTGTGATATTAAATAACTCGGAGCAATCAAGCAGGAAATTGAAGATAATGTTCCTCGATGCTAATGAAATTTTGAGAATAATTGGACCCTTATAAATAGTTGTCCTTTAGGTGGAACGCGCCCCAAGTTTTTTTTCGAGTTTCCTCTCAAACTTTCGCATACATATAATCGAGCACATGCTGATATGTGCTTACTTTATTACTATTCTTAGCCGTTTCGAAACTACAAGCCTTCAAAGTATAACAGTAACGTCACTTTTGAGACGTCTGTCAAATTTCCCGCGTTCAAGCAACAAAAGCCGATTTTTCGGTCAATTTTACGTTGACTCATGCAAAATTACATCACATAGTGCGTCTTGCAAATTACTTCATGTACATATAATATTTTTATCCGTGACTTACGTTTTACAAATTTAATGCGTCTTTAACATCAGTGTTCAGAGACAAAATGGCGTCGCATTTTGCTTTAAAAAATCGCGGTTTTTGTTGATTATAAAATATCGGCAAATTTAATATTTATTTTTTTACTGTGTTAATTAAACATTTCAAAACAAATAGTTTTATATCACTAAAAGTATATCTTGCCAGCTTTGTTTGCGCTCAATATCAATTTATCTTACCCCTTTATCTACTCTCATTTGGCGTTAAAATACTGCTCTCGTGTAGGCGAGAAATCTGCCGTTCATTCTGTTTCGTCCATTCTTCCATCTTTCTAATATCATAGCAGCATTTATGGTTAAATGTAAATTCATCGCAATTTTTGCAAGTCAATGAAAAAGCTTTTCACTGACTTTCACTGACGCACCAGGCTCACGAACAAAAATTGGACGCAAACACGGACATGCATACGGAATCGCACCACGGAATTATGTAATAACAGCTCAAAATTGGCGAATCTCTATCCGTCATGATAAAGTAATAAGGTACTGTTCAGTAAGTGTAAACATTTCTTCAAGAAATTCAATAGATTGAACACTGCAAAATGGCTTTTTACTCAAAATGCATGATTAACAAACCCGGCAATGTTATTACTTCCCTTTCTTTATTATCTGGAATTTAATTTTAACGAGATACACATCTGCTTGTTAAAAATAAGAAATAATTAAAATTGATAAATTTTATTTAAAAACAATTTAAAAATTGAAATATGCATATCAGGAATCGCAACACTCATAAAACACAGCCTCCCCACGCAGCGAAAAAGAAGAGAGGAAGAGAGAGCATGTTTGTTATAAGTATGTCAAATCAATAAAGACGCCACGAACAATAAACGAAAAACAGAACCATTGGAGTTACCGTCTTGGAACGGTCAGTGGCAAAACAAATAGCCACTGGGGGTTTAATTCAGGACTAAGGGTGCACCAACCTAAACCTTGCCCCAACAGGTTCTCCTATCACAAAACAAGTACAAGTTGTCTTGGTGAAATAAATCCACAAGCAAATAAAACATACGGACCTGCAGAGCGCTGCAGAATATCATGTTGGTTACCGTTCCTTTTGACATTACTGATGGTTTTTACGAATGACTTGAAAAAAATTAACATTGCCTTTTATTTTCTTACGTTTATAAATTAAATCTCCATAAAAAATGTTTAAATCAACATCAATGTAAAGAAAAATTTAATAAGGTATTGTGTTATTATTTGACTGTTTAAATCTTTTTAATCATGATTCATCGGTTTCATTGAATAAAACGTATGCAACGAAAAACTGTTATCGCTTCTAATGAACTGTAACAACCCTTTAATATAGGCCTACACTGTTTATTTAATTTTGAAAATTCACTGTGCCAATATATGTTTACATTCAGACATTCATATAAAAGTATTAAGAATAAATGTGTACTTGTGAGCTTTCCCCTCCCACCCATGTGATTGCCGTTTTATACTGTTTTGACTTGTTGTTATGTATGCTATGGTGTTTTCAATTCATGAAATAATTGCATATTGTATATTTAATAGTTTACAAGTACTTTGCACCGCTGGAATTGCTTTTTTTCTCTTTGTGCTTACGGAAAATTTCTAAAGAAGTGTATTTACCTTGAACGTCATAATGGAACTTTAAATTTAAAAAGAAAGGTTACCAACATGATATATTACAGCGCTCTGCATGCCTGGTGATTAAGCCTTCTACAGTTGATCGTTATGCTTACCTCTTTGGTTGCACGACGGTGGCAGGGGTTTAAGAGTTTATGAAGGTTTATAGGGAAATCTTTTCTTAAAAGAACCTAGAAGCTCGATTTGTTTCTTTTATCCATGTCATCGTGTTCTTGCGGATTTTACTCCAGGATCTCTTGTCTCGGTAAGATCATTGAGTACCCGCCCTTTGGCTTTGCAATGCTACTAAATTCTTATGTTTTATATGTGTGTGTGCTTTTGCATGTAACATTGTTAAACCGATAAGTGGGTTGGAGTTGTTTCACCAAGACAACTTGTATTTGTTTTGTGATATGAGAACCTGTTGGGATAAGTTTGAGGTTGGTGCACCCTAGAACCTGGTTTAAACTCCCAGTGGCAATTTGATTTGCCACTGACCATTCCGAGGCGATAACCCCTCGGGTTCTCATTTTTGTTAATTGTTAGTGGTGTCTCTTTTGAAACTTATCATTTTATTATACTCTCTCGCTCTCTTCTTCTTGACTGTGTGGGGAGGCTGTTTTATCTGAATGTGGCGATTCCTGATATACATAATTCAACTTTTTATCCTTATTAAAATCCCATTATAATCAATCACTCATCACTATAGCGTGTCAGTGTATCATTATTCATCACACATCATTACTTTTTTGCTGTGAAATCGTGAAACTTATTGCGCGTTCTCCACAATTTTCCTGTTTGGACGGCCATCTTAACAGTACAATGTATACGCACGCGATTTTCGTATAACGTCAGAAGGTCATATGAAAGCAGCTACGGCGGGAAATTCAATCGGTGTTGTTTTGGACACCGAAAGCGCCAGTTAGCTGTCCAAATAGTTTAGTGTTTGGTTAAACTTAAAAATCACATAGAGTTATACAAACAAATTTAAGTAAATAAAAGTTTGAAAAATGAATTGAGTTGTTTAAATAATCCAAAGTCTTAAATTAATCTCAACCATCTCCAGTGTTTACTGTGTGTGTAAAATTGCCAAACGTGTTGTGATAGTGTGTTTTAAAGTGTTTTTGTGTGCTCTAATTAATTACAGTGTTTTATGCGCGAGTAAAGATAAACTAGCTAAAATTAGCCTAAAGTGATTGTGTTTTGAACAGATGTTCTAAGTTCCGAATTTTACCGAAGTTTAAGGTCGCAAAAATCGATATTTTCTAAGTTTTTTATTTTAACCATTATGATAAGGACTATGAAGGCTTTATATTTGAAGTTCCGTAAATTGTTTAGATCTATATTTATAGTGAAAGTGAATATTCGTAGAATAAAAACAAATTTATCAGTGTGTTATTTTCCATTGCAAATTAGAGTATTGTGTGTAAGTTGTGTAATTCACCGAGCGTGACGACTAGGTGTTCAAAAATTACCACCTTGTAAACTTTTAGAATTACGTGTGACTGAATTTATAATTGTTCTCGTCATGCTCGTATCTGTAATATTACGACTACCGAGTGTGCACAGTGTTTTTATTGTAGCTTGGTAAAATGATTTGCATAATTTGCCATAATTAAAAAAATCTTTGTTAAGGTTTAAACAAATAATTTTTAAACCCGATTAAGCCTTCATTGTACTTTACCGAAGTTCCCAAAAGCCGGTCACAAGCGAATCCATTGTAAGAACTGTTATGTTTATGATAACATACAGAGTATACAGCACGTGAATGTAATATATTCTACTTATAAGCCACGCCTCTGTACCTGTCTATCTACATTGTATCTTCTGTTATAGCCGCCTTGTTATTGTTATTCTATGCAGTATTAAATAGTCTCTTAAACAGTCAAGGTGTTGATCATTTCTAAGTAAATACATAACAGGAACCTATTATCCTAATTGGATAGGCGGTTCGCTACAGAACAAGGGTTTTTTCAGGTGGTTATTATGAAAACTATACTCTATGGACTTGTCAATGCATAGTCAGGTCGCTCACTTCTTACTGGATAATATTTGTTAGATTTTAAAAACATGTAGTAGGCATACCAATGGGTACTGATTGCGCACCCCTTGTTATTATTGATCTGTTTTATACTGCTACAAAAGAGACTTACAAGATTATAATTGTTTTTTCACAGACCGTTCCTAGGCGGTAAAGTATAGGGTCCTCTATTTCTTTAATTGTTTGGTGCCTATTTTGAATACAACAGTGCTCTCTTTCCTTCTCTGCGTTTTGGCTGTTTGGGGAGTTTGTGTCTTCCGGATCTGGCCATTTTTCATATATATATTTCTCTTTTTATTAAAAAATATCACATTTTTCAGTTTCAGTGTTTTGTTTAGCCGTCTAAGGATGACCCATTAGCTATGAGTAAGACGTTTTATTATAATCTGAAAAATGTTATAGACATAAGTTTCTAATATATCTATAACTTCTGATTAAACTGAATACGTCAAATATGAAAATATTGCAGGCTTGGTTTGATTGAGCGTGTTCCTGGACAGTTATGGAAATGCTTATTAAATGCCGGTTTGAGAGCAACTAGATAATCACTGTGATAATAAAATAAATTAAAATTGAACATTAAAATATATGCATAAGATAAAATAAATTTGTGATCTGTTTTGCGATGCGTGTTTTTTCTAAATTATGTTATGATAATAATAATGTTAATTGGACTAGATAAAAGGAAAGCAAAACACTTTCATTGTAATTCATTAGTTATTGCTTGATTATTTAACTATTGTGATAACAGACATGTCTAATGTTTTCTATAATGGGATGAAAACCAGTTACTAAAAATTAGTAGAAACGCTGATTTTAATCAGCTATATTAAAACGGTTATAATCAATAACAAGACATTATTTTAATAAAGTTCAAAGTACTTGAAAATGCTTACAGTTTCTTGTTTAATTATTTCAGGTCTCGCATACTATTCCTTTTTTGATGTATACAGATGGATTTCTTCCACCGTTAAAAATATATATAGGCAATTTGTTGTAACCAGTTGTGATTTCTTCGAGTTGGATTTTAATTTGGTTTTATATCTGTGTGGAATTCCTCTGCTCTTGGTTATGGCTTTGTTATGTTGTTGTAAAAAATGCAAGATTGAAGTAAGTATGTTTTCAGTTTCACTTCAATACTTAAAAATTATTTAAATATTCTGTGCTTTTTTAGCTCACCTGAGCACTTGTGCTCATGGTGAGCTTTTAGGATCGCCCTGTGTCCGTCGTGCGTCGTGCATCGTCAACTTTTGCTTTAAGCAACATCTCCTCTTAAACCCCTGCGCCAAAGTTGATGAAACTTGACACGGATGTTCCTTGCTAAAGCTCTACCAAAGTTGTTCAAAGAAATCAATTCCATGCAGAACTTTGATTGCCATGGCAACCTAAAGAAAAATCTTTAAAAATCTTCTTGTCTGAAACCACAAGGCCTAGAACTTAGATATTTGACATTTAGGACCCTCTAGTGGAACTCTATAAAGATTGTTCAAATTATTTCCCTGGGGTCAAAATTGACCCCGCCCCAGGGGTTACTTCATTTTACATAGACTTATATAGAAAATCTTTTAGAATCTTCTTCTCACAAACCACAATGCGTACAGCTTAGATATTTGGTGGGTAGCATTTTCTAATTGATGTCTACTAAATTTGTTCAAATTATGTCCCCTGGGCAAAATCGGCCACGCCCTAGGGTTCTCATGGTTTACATATAGTTATATAGGAAAAACATTTTAAAAAATTCCCAAAACTAATACGACTAGATCTTAGATATTTGGTGCTGAGTATTGTGTAGAGACTCTTTAACAACTTTGATTATAAGTTGGCCCTGGGGTCAAAATTGTCCCCGCCCCGGGGGCCCTTAATATGCGAAAACGGCAAACTTTAAAACCTCAATGCCTAAAGCTTAGATATTTGGTATGTAGCATTGTCTAATAAATGTCTACCAAATTTGTTCAAATTATGTCCCCTGGGCCAAAATTGGCCACGCCCCAGGGTTCTCTTAGTTTACATTGATTTATATAGGATAACATGAAAAATCATTTTTTCCAAAACTAATAGGACTAGACCTAAGATATTTCGTGTTGAGTATTGTGAAGAGACCCTTTACTAAAATTGTTTAAATGTTCGGCCTGGGGTCGAAATTGGCCCCGTCCTGGGGGCCCTTTATATGTAAAAAAGGAAAACTTTTAAAATCGTTCTACTGGTAACCCCAATGCCTAAAGCTTAGATATTTGGTATGTAGAATTGTCTAGTGGATGTCTACCAAGTTTGTTCAAATTATGTCCCCTGGGCCAAAATTGGCCACGCCCCAGGGTTCTCTTAGTGTACATTGATTTATATAGGATAACATGAAAAATCATTTTTCTCCAAAACTAATAGGACTAGACCTAAGATATTTCGTGTTGAGTATTGTGAAGAGACCCTTTACCAAAATTTTTTAAATATTCGGCCTGGGGTCGAAATTCGCCCGTCCTGGGGGCCCTTTATATGTAAAAAATTGGCCACGACCCAGGGTTCTCTTAGTTTACATTGATTTATATAGGAAAACATAAAAAATCATTTTCTTTGAAACTAATAGGACTAGACCTTAGATATTTTGAGTTGAGTATTGTAAAGAGACGCTTTACCAACATCGTTTAAAAGTTGGCCATTGGGTCAATATTGGCCCTGCCCCGGGGGCCCTTCATATGTAAAAAGTCAATTTTTAAAAACTTCTTACTGGAGACCTCAATGCCTAAAGCTTAGATATTTGGTATGTAGAATTGTCTAGTGGATGTCTACCAAGTTTGTTCAAATTATGTCCCCTGAGCAAAAATTGGCCACGCCCCAGGGTTCTCTTAGTTTACATTGATTTATATAGGAAAACATTTTTTTTCTGAAATTTATGCGACTAGACCTTAGATATTTCGTGTTGAGTATTGTGAAGAGAACCTTTACCAACATTATTTAAATGTTGGCCCTGGGGTACTAAGGTGAGCGATTTAGGGCCAACATGGCCCTCTTGTCTTGGTTGGGTGGCGCAACTGTGTCACACGGAAAGAAACACACATATGTTTGGTATTCCTTCTTGACAATATTGTTACTTTAACTTTAAACAAAAGGCAAGTTTATTCTATCTGAACTAGCAGAATAACAGTTTATGTAACTAAATATTTCGTCATTTCTGATGAAGTTTGTTTTATTGTTATAAAAAAAACTTCTAGGTTTAACGTATTGTTTTGTTGGTGTTATTGTTGTTGTGAATTTTATGCAAACGGACTAGAAAACAAAAAAAAATATTAATTATCCGAAAAATAAAAACAAATTTGTAGACAGCTTGATAAAATGCAAATTTTAAATCGTTTCAAACTGATGTAGCATTTGCATCATTGCGTGCTGTTTTTTTGTGTGTTTTTTTTCTCAATCACAACCGCTACTAATAAACATTCTGCATATTACTTGTGCAAGTTATCTTTGTTTCAGATCACCCTTAGATTTTTTTTGAAATATAATGAAATAGGAAAGTTAAGGAAAACTTTAAAGTAGCGAGACCACAAATATTCCCGAGTGTTCCTCTTTGAAAGTGTGCGTTACGTATTTTCACTACCATTGTTTTTGAGGGGGTGGTTTTGCTCAAGATTTAGTTTGGTCTTTTTTGCCAAGTCGTAAAAGAGATACCTTTACTGAGTTCAAATTAATACAGTAACTCTTAACCTACCAACATAAAAGTTATTTCTTCAGAGCACCTTACCATGTACAAATCGTTGTGTGGGAAAATACCAGCACGTTTTGAAAGTGACTTCCCATACATTATGTAAAAAAATCATGAATTGTATGCATAAATTAATAGAATTTATACCGCTACATACAGAAACACTTCTAGGTCAAAGAAATCCAAGTCGTTTACATATTAAACACATATTTATTTTACGCATTTCAGTGAATTATAGAATTTTCCCGGTGAAATAAAAGTGGTATTTTACTGTTTTCAAACAGTGGAATATCCTTTTTATTTTCACAGATTTTTTCACGTTGGTACCAAAACGCACGTATATTTGACGTCATGACGTCACCTCATAAATAAGCGGTTTTGGCGCCATTTCTTGCAAGTTTCTGTCAAATTCACGCAAAATTTGCACTAAAAGCATAAAAAAAGGAAAAAATTGTTTTTACCAGTAAATGATAGAAATATATTTTACTCGTGAACTCCATGATTATGTATTTTAACTCGTGGCTTCGACACTCGTGAAAATACGAATTCTGGACCTCACTCGGTGAAATATATTTCTTTCTTACACTGGTAAAAACAAATATGCAAATGAGGCTAATCTCTTGCGCATGCGTATGCTATACTGTCATCATTATTTGAATTAAATCGTATGGCTTGAATTTGCCGCTGTTTACCTATGTTATTAATACTGCCTTGTAATCAGTACAGGACTAGATTGCGTAGATTACAATACGCACTTTAATAACTGCCGAAAAGTTGAGCCCGCAATATTATCATATATGTCACGTTATGTGACTTAATTTCCCAACTCGTCTTTTTCCATATCACGGAAGCCCAAAAATCCGCAACTGGTTAGTTCATTAGTATCATTCTGGTGACAGGATATACAATTATGTGTTTGTTTGTTTGTTTGCTGATTTTTTTGTCTATTTAACAGATACCTGTTGTTATACCTCTTCTATCAGATACGATCTCTGAATTTGCGAAGGCACTCAAAAGCAAAGGAATAATAACGATCGATGCCAATCCAGTATCTCAGAAGCAACTGTGTGTAGTTCTCATTCACAACTCTAGGTTGGAAGCGAATGTTGCAAATGCATTGGCAAAGTTTCAAGGTAAACAAAATCGTTTTCAGCAACTTTATAAATCGTATCTGTTGTGTGGTAATAGCTTTCTTGTTAGACTAGCCACTTGTGCAACAACATTGACCTGGCACTCTTGCATTTGACCCTGTAATCGGCAATTTTCGTAAACCTTACGGTCTACTTGTAAATCGATATGAATGTATATACCCAGTTTTAAACGGTCAAAAGTTCAGAGCCTGCTTAGCGCCGTCGGTGATTCAAGAATATGATTGCAAACTCGTGGGCTCGAATTCATGTTTCAGCCACTTTTTTAACTTTACAATTGCCATTTTCAAACTTGGTTCAGATCCGGGGGGTTTTCTGTATATACTACCTGTACAGTATTTTAATAACTGCATACGTAGCGTGTATTTTGTCTGCGCTAAAGCAAATTGCATTAAGAGCATATACGGTTGCACAACGTCACAAAACCAAATTATTGTAGAAAAAACATTTTTAAAAATGTATTCTAAAATCAGACGAGTAAAATGATTTCAAATTCATTCTTACAAGTAAATTCTAAACAAGTAGATATTTTCATAATAAAAGAGATATTTGTTAGTACTCTAATCACAGACCTTCAAATCCCTCTCAAACGCATTAAGTGTATGCGCTTTGTCTTTAGATTTAATATTTACTTTTCAAAATATATGCTTTGTGAGTTTAAAATCTGTTAAATAAATATGGTGTCTGCAATTAATGCAAACCGTTTCTGTTTCTTTCATACAGAGGACCAGTATCGGCAATTAGTTCTGTTAATCGTACATTGTGTTCCTAAGACAGAACTTCCAAGGGAATCTTCGAAATCCAAACTCATGCAGGTCGAAGAGTATAAAAATCTCGCTGATGTTATTGACATCGCCTATTACGAAAACAAAGGTATATATAACTGCGAGACGAACACGGAAGCCCTCGGAAAACTACGGGACCTTTTTCAAAACTGATATCGTATTATATTTTAATAAATACAATGTAAAACAAAAGACAAAGTTAACGTTAAAAGTGGATATACTTTTACAAAACAAATATGTGACTATTCTGAACTCAAGTCTGAATTTATTCTAAGTTACATGTATATATACAGGTAATTTGTGTGTTTAAATGTTAAATATAATTTGAGGTCAAACACACATTTCGAGAACATATTTGGTATTTGTTGTAATTATCGTAGTGTTTCATACCTCATAACGTTTCTCAATTCTTCGTATATTCTGGCATAACGTCAGTTTTAATTTTTCTGTAATCCTGATTTAAACATTAGCCAAAACTTTGATTTATAAAGAAAGAATTTAAAAAACGTATCCTTTGGATATTAAAACACTACTAAAACAAACATTGTATCATTTGAAACTCCTCATTTTTCTTCAAAGCATCACATTTATGTAACGTTTATTCGTGCCCACCTTTACATTATTTCAGTTTTAGTTTGAAATCGCCTCAAAACTCGAGTGTCTGTCTCTCTTTTTATATTAAGATTTCCTGTTGTTCTTCTTTATAAAATCCTGTTAACGCGTTCATATCAAGCTAAAATCCTTAAGAAAGAAACCACCAACGTTTGTTACATGGCTTCTTTAAAAGGTAAATGAGGATATGTTGCTTTTCCATAATTCGATCTCTATTTCCCATATTTTTTATTACATACATTTTTATTAACCTGTATATAAAATGGTTTTAAATTTGTGGATTGTTATGTCCATGAAAATGAATAAAAAGTGTACCCCTCGAAACTTAATGAGTTCACAGTGTTATACTTATTCACAAAAATTAAATGGACCCAGGACTACATGTACAGCTTTTTTTTCACAGTGCGCAGAATTAACTTGAAATTTAAAAAAACATAACCATTTTTCTTCACAGGCAGTTACTTTATTTTCATTAATTCTCTTTAAATAACTCTGTGTTCATTCATTTCATTAAACAGAACAAACTTTTGTTAACAAGATACTCTAAATACAATCAAACCTGTCTTCAAAGACGTCTCAAGCGAAATCCCAAAAATGGTCTTTAAAGACAGTAAGTCTTTTCAAACATGATAGTTTGTTCTTTAAAGGAGTTAGTGGTAGAAATAAATTGTGGTCTATATCCAAAGGTGGTCTTTGTTTACAGGTGGTCTTCAAAAAGCATTTTTGGTCAATTAACAAAAATATTTTTGTTGAAAATCTTTATCAATTAACAAAAGAAAATATTTGGTTTGTATGTCCTCTTTAACAATTAACAAAAGCAACATTTTGGTTCAATGTCCTCTTCATCAATTGACAAAAAGCAGTTTTGGGTCAATAAACAAATGTATTTTGGTGAAGTATCTTTATCAATTAACAAAAACTATTTTGTTTGTATATCCTCTTTAACATTAACAAAAAAAATTTCGGAGCAATTAACAAAAAACATTTTGATAGTATACCTCTTCATCAATTAACAAAAACTATACGTTTACATACAATTTAAGATAATGCTTTATTTCGTTTTGGTTTTTATGCCGAGGATCGATCTTTCCACGACAACTAAAAATACTACCCAACACAAATTAATGAATTCACAGTACAGAGACCTTATGTTTGAGCTTTTTTCGGCCATGTGTATAAAATGTCAACTACTTGAATTTTTGGTCCATATTCAAAGATATTGGATCATTAAAGGATACATGGGTAATACTCAAGAACATATTTTCATAATCATATGCTTCTTTTCAGTTCAAATACCAATAACTGACTGCCTGGAAACAATTTGATAAAAGAGAAAACATTAACCCTTTGCTCCATTGGCCTCTGATCATGATATATTCTGTTCACTTTTTGATCATTACATTTTTTCTAATCAAGAGCGAACAGTATATATCATGACCAGGTAGTGGGCACGAATGTGCCGGCTGATCTGGATCTACACTGTTTGCCTACGGATTACATTGATCGCATGTTTGCCTACTGATTTCATTGATCGCACTTGTGATAAAACCTGTTTATGTACAGATGGAGTGAAGGGTTAATTCAACGAAATATAGTAAGTAACAAGCCAATAAAATGCGTTTTAAAAGAAGAAATAAGTTAAAAGCACACAATATACATATTATAAAACATAATAGGAACAAACAAATTTGAAAAATATTAAACAACCTTATATCAGGGAAGAACAAAGCAAAGATACTACAAATTTCGATTTCAATAAGATATTTACCAAGCGGGCAACCTCCGTAATTACCTGTTGCACTGCAGCACTTCACAAGACGCCGACCACGTTTTTTGTCTTGCCGCTCTGATCAAAAGACGTTTCATTTTACTTTCAAATTAATTTGGCTGTCAATCAAATTTGTGTCGCTGTGGGTTCTGTCCCCTTGAGGATGTTGAAACAATAACAAAAGTTGTGGGCTTAAAGTAAGCATTCTGAAGGCGAGTTTAACTATGAACAACATTCTGTCAACTATATTTTCCGCGCTACTTCTCAACGAAAATATCAGTCGCCGCGCATCGTGTTTGATGTTTTGGTTGCAAGCGAAAATCTAACTGAAATCAACATTTGTAGTAAAATATATATCTTAATTTGTTGAAAATATATATCTTGAACTCAAAAAGGAAGCCAGATATTTATATTTTACATTTGAAATTTTCATTAATTATGCTTATTTTTATTATTTATCTACTGAATACTAGTAAACAACGTCCAAAAAAACTTTTTTACACAAGTGGAGTTTGCTGCTTTTTTTTCTGAACTATCTCCTCTGGTTCAGAATAAGCTTTAATATAATCAGCAGATAACCCTTGATGAAACAACAATTGGTAACATTTGCAATTAAACTAATTCTGAATTACAGTACAATGTCATGCACTTTTTTCTTGAGCATCAATTTTCGTAGTTTTCGGTTAAAAGGCATCTGTTTTGGTTTCTAAATATGAGGTTTTCAATTTTTCTAATATACGCTTAAATTCAATTAAGAATCAACAAATCGTGGTTGTTTTAAATTTGTAAGACGAAATCTATGAAAATTAGAACCACACGAAAATATGAATGCAGCTTATATTACAATCACGGAAAATTTAGCTGGTTATACTAAGCACATGT
>JAZAYU010000922.1:0-123215 GCA_038501625.1 Corbicula japonica | reverse complement strand
GGAATTTTGAGCTCAAATGACATAAGGGTCAAGAGTAAAATTTACAATTGTGTTTCTTTTGAGATTTGTGATTGTTTAGCCACGTTTATCACTTTTCATCAATTCATTTTGTTCTGTAAACTGTTTAATATCGAGTATGGTCACCTCTCCTGCGCAGTACAGCGAAAATTTGTGACCTCATCGACCTGACCTAACGTTGGACTATGCTATCTGTCTCTCACCTCGTTGACGGAATACAGGAACACTACCGTCAGCAAAGCTGAGATTAAAGCGAGATTCGTGACTAAAAAAGAACTCTTGCCCAATGGGCACGCGTCCAGCGTTAGTGACGTTGACGCCATAGATGTCGAATTTTTCGATTTCTCGGGTTGATAATCTGCCCTACATACGGTCTCCTAGCAAGAATGGAGTTTGCGTTCGCCCGCAAACGGTTCAATACCGTTTGCCTAGAGATAACACACTGTAATGCCGTGCTTGTTGCAGTTTTTAACCGCTGGCGTAAATGCGTCAGCGTTATATAGCAGTCTTGACGTGCCGTCGTAACGAGCAGCCTGCCCGGTCGGGTGCAGTTTACTACGTTGCCATTTTGAACGAAACTTTGGCGCAAGTTATTTATTGTGTTTCGCTGACAATTTAACTGCGTTTCTACGTCAGCAACGCTGACGCCAGATGCAAGCAGCAAGAGTGCTTGAATTCTCTTGTTTCCTCGAAGTCGAGGCGTCTTGTAAACGAGTCAGATTCAAAAATCAAAGTAATATTTATACTGTGTAAACGTTCACCTAATTAGTCAATAAAAAAACAAAACTTGAAAATCATGCCGCACAGGACGCACGTGCGAAATATTGCGTAGCACCTTTCGGTAAATTTGAAGGACATGCGAAGAGTAAACTATCGGTCAGATTTGTGCAATGCACTCCCGAGTGTATGTGTACTAAGATGTGTAAGTTTCACAGACCTAGCTGAAGTACATACAGAAATATTACAAAATAAAAAAGCACAGTTTCTTTGTGGTGTCAGTATATTTGCAAAGAACTTACAAGTATATATAACAGGCAATTCTATTACAAATTTTGACTCACTTTATTATGTTCATTTTGAAATACGTAAACATGTTGTCAGTTCAACTTTATGACATCATTTCAAGGAATAACGTCAAATGTCATTTTCCCTTGATGTGACCCAAATAAAAATGCATACTCAAGAATGCTTCACACTTATTTTTTCTTGAATGGGCAACCAGTGTTAATCTAGATCAACTTGCACATCAATTCCGCCTGAGTAGGAACTTAAACAGTTGATGTTCGATTGATTATATAATTATTTACTTATAAGCAAACGGTGTCATTCATATTAGATGGCAGCGATGTCCCGGCTGAACTGTATGACTATAATTGTTGTACATTAAGTTCACCAAGATTACAGAAATAATATCCTTCAATTCAGTATTAGGTATATTTTTTTCACCATTTACACTAGTCTATCAATCAGGAGTTGATTATGTGCACAACTTTTGATATGGATTCTTTTCATAAAGTAACATATTGCCTGCCATTTATCACCAGTTAACAGATCCGCCACATGATCCCTGAAATTGTAAGAATTTCAAAGTAACACACTTACCTTTATTTCTTTTAGTTAAAAACATAGAAGGGTGTATTATAAATTCGATTAACAAACTATCATCAATGAGTTGATTTTTATTCTTCCTGTGGTTTAACTATTAATTCTATATTAATTATTTCCATGGGAAATTACAAATATTATACACCAGTAAAAACTGAATTACATTTATTATAATTTTAATCTTTCTTTTTTTCTAATTGCAGATGGTTCGCATTGAACTAAGTGCATCTTAATACTATTCTGTTGTTTTTATTCATCAAGTTATAAACGTTTATTGCGTTCAATGAGTAGACCTGTTATGTTATCTAAGATCATAAATGGACGTCAAGTGTTTTAATGATTCCCTTTGCCTTCCCTTTCTTGGTGAGATCAGTGATCCAACACAGGTACTAAACTTTTCACACACCAAAAAACAACACGCGACATTTGTGTATAATGTATATCGAACTTGGTGTCGCTTTTCATCGAATGGTTTTATTACTTCAGGTTCATAAAGGCCAACAACAATTTAAGAATAAATATATCACATCTTATGCGGTCTTCTGTGTCATCTGTGTTATTTCTAGAAAAACACTAATTATAAGAACTTTTGCACATGCCGGTTATTTATCACCAGTTAACAGATCCGCAACATGATCCCGGTAATTGTAAGAATTTCATAGTAACACACTTACCTTGATTGAGGTCTTTTCTAAGAAAAATACAAACCTAAATTATTTAATATTTCACCTGATTGACTTGTTAGTACCATAATATTTTGATGTTTTCTCCATTTTATTTTATAAACGGAACCCTAAAAGATGCAACTGTTGTAGTTCTTATGATTGTATAACTCTTTTTCTTCTGCCCTCCAATGTCTTTTAACAAATTAATGACAACTCGCGATAAACTTTTCCCCAGTCATTATTAAATGTTTAAAAATTTAAAACCATGGCTGTTGTTGACAACTGATCACAGTTACAGGTTAAAGACTACGTCTTTCTGATAAAATTACAAACAAAAAAACTAACCAAATACAACATTGTGTGAGTGGTTACACTGTTTTTGAAGAAGTAAGTCATTCGACCCCTTAGTTCAAAAATGGCATAACACCTTCTTTCAATATTACCGTATTCACAGATTTTACATTAACGAGTCAATTTCCAATTTCTATATTTTAACAAATAAACTGAAATGCCGAATTTCAATTGTTGATACATGTACTATATTTATGCCTTAAGTTTACTGAATATCATTTGTTATGTAATCTATTTCGTTCAGTTAAATGCAGTAGAGTAGAGGATTGTATTATAATTCGATCAACAAATAATATCTCACACTATTATTATTTTAATTTTTCTTTCATCTACTTTCATCCGCTGCACATTTGTAAGTACATCTAAATAATGTTGTTGTTTTTTATTCAACAAGTTATGAACGTTTATTAAGTGAGACATTCATCTTATTGTAGATCATTTATGAAGTGCTCAATAACTCTCTTTAGCTTTAAAGTCTCCCTTACGTTGATATCAGTGAGGCAACACAGTACATTATAACTAAACTTAAAAAAAAAAACACTCGATATGTGCATATAATGCATACAATGATAGTGCCTCAAGCACCGTCATGCGACAGCGCCTAGCCCTGCAGTTCCTGCGAGCAACCAATTGAGCTAACCGGGATAACGCCCCAAAAAAGATTGATCAGATAGCCCGGATATACGTAACAATCACTGCATGACATCGGTAACGGGTTATTTTACTGATAACAGTACTGACTATGTGTACTGGGAGACTTTTGACGGCCGCCACAACGCACAAATAGCGCTACTGTGAATTTTAAATGATAGTGCCTCTAGCTGGGAGCGAACCCGCACCGTCATGGCGACAGCGCCTAGCCCTGCAATTCCTGCGACGCAACCAATTGAGCTTACCGGGACAACCCCCAAAAAAGATTGATCAGATAGCCCTGATATACGTTACAATCACTGCATGACATCGGTAACGGGTTATTTTACTGATAACAGTATTGACTATATGTACGGGGAGACTTTTTACGGCCGCCACACTACGCAAATAGCGCTAATGTTTCAATATTTCAAAAGATTGGATAGTTTATAATTTCACTAATTTGAAAATACTTTAAGTCGAACTGAAGGTCGCTTTTCACAGAATAGAGACAAAAAAGGAACTAGTTAGATCATTTGGGAAAGTCTATAAAGCGTTTATCAAAAACTGAGACATAGTGTTACCGTATTTCGTCATCTTATCGCATAACTCCTTTAAAATTCAATGGTACATATAGCGTTATTTGCATTAAGGTGACGAATTTCTATTTATGGATTTAAGTAATAAAGTCTCAAAATTAGCTCGAGATTCTCTTGTCTTGCATCCTGTTTGCTGAATATTATATTTTACGCAACTGATTTCTTTTAGTTAAAAACGTAGAAAGGGTATATTTTAAATTTGATCAACAAACAAAAAATGAATATTATCCATGAGTTGAATTTTGATATTGCTGAATATTTCTTATAGCAATCTTATTACGTATTTCCATTATGAAATAGCGAGTCCATGGAGAATTCCATATATTATAAACTATATAGTTACAAATGACTTACACTAATATCATTGTAATCCTTTTTCTATTTACTGCAAAAAAAACACAAGTTAGAAGTATATAGACTTATAGTATACTTTGCTGATGTTTTTATTCATCAAGTTAAAAACGTTTATTATGTGATACTTTTATGTTATCTAGGATCATAAACGAACTTCTAGTGTTCGATATCACCCTTCACATTAAAAGTTTTTCTTCTTGATGAGATCAGCGAGCCAACACTATTATCAAACTTTTCAAAAACAACAACAGCACCAACAAACAAACACGCGATTTCATGTATACCGCATTTACCTCGTTTAAAAAGATGTGATAGTTTAAAATATAACCATAATACACTCAACAAAAATATTAAAGGGGCAGATATTAAATAGACAAATTAATACAGACATTCAATTTCTTTATTGATCAAACTTAAACATAGTGTAAAACAACATCATGAATGGCTATTTGAATATCCAAATCACAGTTAATGTTTAAAACAATGTCACACTAATCGCGAATTGACACACACTGTCAAATTATCCATGGTTTGGAGGAGGTGGGTGGGGTAACGTAAATTCTAAACGTCCATTTTCTATGAAACACTTAAGTCCAAATCAAACTTAGTAGTGAGTGTGACCACCTCTAGCTTGAATAACTTCCCTGCATCTGTTTTTGAAGCTTCGAATAAGCTTTCTGAACTCTGCCAATGGAATCTGCCTCCATTCCTCAATAAGCATGTTTGCAAGCTGGTCACGTGTTTCTGGTTTGCGAATTCTACGTGAAATCCGGCGTTGAAGCATATCCCAGGCGTGTTCTATTGGATTTAAATCCGGAGACCTCGCTGGCCAGTCCATGCGTTCAATACCCTCAGTTTCAAGATATTGCTGTACGATTCTGCCCCTGTGGGGTGGTGCGTTATCGTCCATTAGTACGAAATTAGGTCCAATTGCCCCGGCGTACGGACGGACATGCTGATGAAGAATCTCATCTCTGTACCTTAAAGCAGTTAATGACCCGTTTCGGATCACATGAAGGTCGATGCGCCCATCGTATGATATGCCTCCCCACACCATAACCGAGCCTCCTCCGAACCGGTCATGCTCGGCTACACAACAGTTCTGAAAGCGTTCATTCCTTTGACGCCAAACTCTCCTGCGTCCATCATTAAAATCCAGCATGAATTTAGATTCATCTGTGAAGAGAATAGCGTGTAATGGATCTCGTCCAATTCTTGCATGTTGGCGAGCGAACTCGAGTCTGCATCGGCGATGGCGTGGAGTCAGTGGAAGCCTGATTACAGGTCTTCTAGCACGCAAGTTTGCACCATGAAGCCGGTTTCTCACTGTCTGGGCGGAAATTCGTACTCCGTGTGTACGCTCAAAATCTGCGCGAAGCGTTACGGCAGATTCAAACCTTCGGCGTCTGGCAGCTAATGTCAATTGGCGGTCTTGTGCTGCAGTTGTGACTCTGGGACGACCTTGGCCTGGCCTGTGCTGAACGTCTCCGGTGTTCAGGTATAAAATCCACAATCGGTCAATAACGCTGTGACTAACGTTAAAACGGGCAGCTACGTCACGGTGAGTCTGTCCAACAAGTAACTGACCTAACGCACGTTGCCGTTCAGTATTACTTAAGTGTCGTCTTACTGGCATTTTTGCTTCAGTTTCTTTGCTGAACTAAATTTACTCAATGAAATGGCAATTTTGAGAAAACACTGTTTGACAATAATTACTCAAAACGGTCATGACAAGTTTTACTCAACCTTACTTTAACAAAAGAATCAGCTCAATTTCACACCTACCTGGGTTCAATCCCTTTGTAAATCAATCAATAATGAGCCTTTCAATACTGTGTATTCAAAAAACCTGTTGTACAGTGTTAAACATTTTATTACAAAACATTTCTATTCCAAAAATAATAACTATCAAATTTTTATCCGCATACATGTACCTGCCCCTTCAATATTTTTGTTGAGTGTACTATAAGTAGAAATTAAGGTAACTTTTCATATTTAGGCTAAACAATGCTTCAGGTTCATCATGACCACAACCAATTTAAGAATAACTAAGCGAACTTCTTTGTCTTTTGTTCAAAACGTTAATCATAAGAAATCGCGTAGCTGTCAGCCATTTATCACCTATAAACAAATTTGCAAAACAATTAAATGTAAGAATTTCACGGTAACACATTTACCTTGATTAACGTCTTAAAAAACTGCAAACCTAAACTATTTAAGCTACCTGGCGAATGATAATAATAATAATAATAACACAGTAGCGTTGTTTGTACCATGAAGCAGCTGTAAAAATTTTCCCTGTATATTCAGTCAGTGTTGTTATAAATAACGATCTTTGAAGGTCGTTAAGCACGATACGATAATGTTGATAATACTTCTAAAACTACTTCTGTTGCTATATTTCGGCCAGTTTTAAAGTGGATGGTTTCGATATCCCAGCCAATATAGAGTTGGATATTGTTCAATCCCTCAGTATATCCTTCCTGCTTTTTAAAATTTTGCCTTTATCGTTGTCTGTGAAATGCAGGATTTACATACTCAGATCCCCTGTCAAAATCTTATTATGTTCTGTTCCGTTTAGGGCAAACTATTTAATATATGAAACCTGACAAAATGTTGTTTTTATCATTTTATTTTCAAACGGAACCCTAAACGATGCAACTGTTGTAGGTCTTAAAATTGTATAGCTTTGCTTCGACTGTTCCCAAGTCAATAACTTAACGTTTAAAAATTTAAAACCATGGCTGTTGTTGACAACTGTTCGCAGTTAAAGTTCAAGACTACGTCTTTCTGATACAAATACAAACCAAAAACTAACCAGTTACAACATTGTGCGAATGGTTATGCTATTTTTGAAGAAGTACATGAAAGTCATTCGAACCATATAGTGCGAAAATGGCACAACACCTAATTTCAATATTACCGTTTTCACAGAATTTGCATGAACGAGACAATATTCAATTTAAATATTTAAACAAACTGAAATCCCGAAATTCAATTGTTGATACATGAAATCTGTTTTTGCCTTTAGTTTACTGAATATTATTTGTTATGTTATTTTTGTTTTCAGTTTAATGCAGTAGAAAAAATGATTGTATTATAATTCAATCATTAAATATACTGAAAGGATAAAGAAACGCAGGGTAACATTTGTTCCGATATATTCAGAACGCGTTCTCCAAATAAAGTGAAACTTTGTGTATTGAGTTATTAGGTCATGATACACCTTAACATGTGTCGAAAGTGAATAAAACTTGTCTCCACTGCCTCAGTGTAAACCGTCGTGGAGCATGAGCTTATCCAATTGTTACCCTGCGTTTCTTTATCCTTTCAGTATAATATCACACGCTATTATTGTTTTTATTTTTCTTTCATCTACTTTCAGCCCAGCACCTGGGTACATCTAAATAATTTGTGTTTTTATTCATCAAGTTATGAACGTTTATTGAGTGAGGCTTTCATCTTATTGTAGATCATTTATTAAGTGCTCGATAACGTCCTTTGATTTAAAATTTCCTTTTTGATATCAGTATGCCAACATAGTAACTAAACTTTTAAAAATCACTTGACGTTTGCATATAATGCATCCACCCTGTTCCAATGTTTCAAAAGGTTGGGTAGTTTATAATTTGAAAATACATTAAGTGGAACTTAAGGTCGTTTTTTTACAAAATACAGTCAATAAGAAACCAGTAATAACATTGGCAGAGTATAAACACTGTTTATGAAGAATTAAGAATTTAAGTTCAATAGTGCATTTATCGTTGTTTTTTTGCATTAAGGTGGCGCATTCCTATTTATAGATTTAAACAATAATCCGGGAATCACATTACTCGCTTGTTGATTGTCTTTTCTTGCCTTCAGTTTGCTGAGTATCTTATTTTACCCCAATTGATTTCTTTAACTTAAAAACGCAGAAGGGTGTGTTTTTCAATTAGATCAACAAACAATATCATCATGAGTTGAATTTTTACCTAGCTGGTTATTTACTAAACATCCCATATTCGGTAGGTTATTCCATAATAAAAAAGCGAGAACAAGAATGATTCCAAATATTATACCATTAGCGAGTGAAAAATGACTCACACAATTTGTATTTTAATACTTACACGACATGACATCATAGTTTGGGTACCTAGTAGATCTGAAGACTTTGTTGTTGTTATTCATCATGTTATAAATGTTTATAGGGCGAGATTTTTCTGCTATCTTGGAACACAAAAGGGAATATAAATGTTCGATCGGTAACTTCCATTACCTTTCAATTTGTTTATTTTAAATGTTCGATCGGTAACTTTCTTTACCTTTCAATATGTTTATAAGACCAATGAACAACCCCTTACTAAATAACCAAAAAACGAGGAACTGCGATTGACCGCATCAACTTTATTTTGAAAGATTTGATAGTTTTTTTTATAACATCCCTATAATACTTTTAGTAAAATTTAAGGCCGCTTTTTAAAGAATGATATTGTCACAGCAGAGGCAATATCATTTATTATGTAATTTATTTATTTCAGTTAAATGCATTAGAATAGAGGATTGTATTATAATTCGATCAACAAATAATATCTCACACTATTATTATTTTAATGTTTCTTTCATCTACTTTCAGAGCAAAATACTGGTAAGTACATCTTAATCATTTACTTTTTTATTCATCATGTGATGAACATTTTTTGGGTGCAACTTTCTATCTTATTGTAGATCATTTATAAAGTGCTCGACAACTCCCTTAACTTAAAAATCTCCTTTTTTGTTGATATCAATGAGCCAACACAGTAACTAAACTTTGAAAAATCACGCATCATATTCATATAATACATCAACCTTCTTTCAATGTTTCGGTAAGATCATTGAGTACCTGCCCTTTGGCTTTGCAATGCTATTAGCTTCTTATGTTTTATATGTTTGTGTGCTTTTGCATGCAACATTGTTGAACCGATAAGTGGGTTGGAGTTGTTTCACCAAGACAACTTGTACTTGTTTTGTGATATGAGATCCTGTTGGGGCAAGTGTAAGGTTGGTGCACCCTAGAACCTGGCTTAAACCACCAGTGGCAATTTGATTTGCCACTGACCGTTACGGTAACCCCTCGGGTTCACATTTTTGTTTATTGTTAGTGATGTCTGTTTGAAACTGATTTATTAACCATGCTCTCTCCCTCTCTCTTCTTCTTGACTTTGTGGGGAGGCTGTTTTTTCTGAATGTGGCGATTCCTGATATGCATATTTCACCTTTTTTTCAATGTTTCAAAAGGTTGGATAGTTTATAATTTCACTAATTTGAAAATATTTTAAGTCAAACTTTTTTTTGATAACATCCCTATACTACTTTTAGTAAAAATTAAGGCCGCTTTTTAAAGAATGATATTGCCACAGGAGATCCATCATGGGAAACAATAATAATATCAATGCTTAAGTTACCCTCGTTGACTGGTAACACATTTACCTTGAAATATGATGTGTGTAGGAAATCTTCAATCCTAAAACACTTAAGTTATCTGACAAAATAATGTTGTTTTTTTTCTTTATTCTCAAGCGGAATACCTTAAATGAGCACCTGTTGTAGTTCCTTTATATAAGTGTGTATAATTCTTTTGCATTTAATGCATTTTAACAAAAATAAGGATTATTAATGTTAAACTGGTCCCGAGTCTATTATTCAAAGTTAAAAACTTACATCCATATCAGTTACAGTTGTTGACAACTGATCACAGATGAAGGTTTAAGTATGTGTTTTTCTAATAAAACATAAAGACAAAAAGGTCACCGATTAGAACACTGGGTGAGTGTATACATTGTTTTTAAGAACTAAGACAAGTCGCTATCATATTTCGTAAAATTTTGCGCAAACCGGTGTAACTTCTTATTTCAATAGCAATTGTACCGTATTTACATTAAGGTGACAAAATTCAATTAAATTTTATAGATTTGAACAATAAAACTGAAATCTAGAAATTAGCTTGCTAATATTCTGTTCTTGTCTCCAGTTCGCTAAAAAAAACATTTTAAATTTACATTTTTTCTTCCATTAAAGAAGGGTGTATTTTAAATTTGATCAACAAACTATATCATCAATGGATTGATTTTAATTCTTCCGGGGGTTTAACTATATGTCCCATATTACGTATTTCCATGGGGAATGACAAATATTATACACCAAACAAAACTCACTCACATTATTTTTATTTTAATCTTTCTTTTTTCTAATTGCTAAATGGTTGTATTAAACTAAGTCGTCATAATACTATTCTGTTGTTTTTATTCATCAAGTAATAAACGTTATTTTATTGATTGGGCCTTTTATGTTATCTAAGATCATAAATGAACGCCAAATGTTTAAATGTTTTCCTTTGCCTTTACTTTCTTGGTGAGCCAACGCATTTACTAAACTTTTCACTCAAAAAAACAACACGCGACATTTGATAAAAAATGTATAACGAACTTGGTGTCGCTTTTAAAAGAATGATTTTACTACTACAGGTTCATAATGGCCAAGTTTTTTTTATCGCCAGTTAACTACCGAAGCTTGTATGTACCCCCGGAATGAAGACATTAAGTCATCCCCGTCGACTTGAACAACACAGCAAGTCGTCAAAATTACAATGACATGCCTCTATATACCACGTCATGTTGATAACAGATATCTCGTTATGTCGAGAGACAGAATCCCGATTTAATTACATTAATATATTTGTCGACTTGAAGTAACATGAATATCGACATATTTCCTGTCGACATGCAGTGTAAGAAAAAGCAAGTTGTCTAAAATATGACGACAAACTTTTATTAGGTATGTGAACATGTTGTATAAATAATGCATCTTCACGACATAATTTTATCGACAAAATGAGATACTGAACTACCAGGTTTATGCATGTCGACATAAATTTAGTCGACAAAGACTCCAAAAGAGAACAAGCTGTCAAACATTATTGCAACAAAATTATATCATTGCGTCTAGTAAATGCAAACTTTTTTATCAAGCGATAAGTTGTCATATCCTGAACGACAAGACGTGATGATATGATTTTGTTGTAATAATGTATGACAACTTGATCTGTTTTATAGGCTTGTCGACGAAATTTATGTCGACATTGCATAAACCTGGTAGTTCAGCATCTCATTTTGTCGATAAAATTATGTTGTGAAGATGCATTAATTTTACGACATGTTTACATAACTTAAGAAGTTTTTTGTCATCTTTTAGACAACTTGTTTATTCTTAAACTGTATGTCGACAAGAAATATGTCGACAACCATGTTACTTCAAGTCGACAAAAATATTTATGTCAGTAAGTCGGGATCCGTATCTCGACATGTCGACTTATCTTATGTCATAATGACCAGGTGTATGGAGGCTTGTCGTTGTAATTGTGACGTCTTGTTATGTTGTACACGGCGAAAAAGACGACTTCATGTCTTCATTCCGGAGGTACATACAAGCTTCCGAAGTTAACAGCTCCGCAACAAGTTCCATGTTATTGTAAGAATTTCATAATAACACACTTACCTTGATTAAGGTCTTTTTTTAAGGAAAAGTACAAACCTTAACTATTTAATATTTAACCTGACAAAATTATGTTTTCTCTATTTTATTTTCAAGAAGACCCTAAAAGATGCAACTGTTGAAGTTCTTAAAATTGTATAACTCTTTAACTTCGAACGCGTTTTAACAAATTATTGATAACTCGCGACAAACTGTTGCAGAGTCAATTATTCAAAGTTTTAACATTTAAAACCATGGCTGTTGTTAAAGGTTTAAGACTACGTCTTTCTGATAAAAATACAAACAAAAAACTAAACAATTACAACATTGTGTGAGTTGTTACACTGTTTTTGAAGAAGTAAGTCATTCGACCCTTTAGTGCAAAAATGGTATAACACCTTCTAATTTCAATATTGCGGTATTCACAGATTTTCCATTATCGAGACAATTTCCAATTTATATATTAAACCATACAAACTGAAATCCCAAAATTCAATTGTTGATACACGTACATTGTACTCTGTTTCTGTCTTCTAATTTTAATTTAATAATTACCGTGTTCACAGATTTTACATTAAGAGTCAATTTCTAAGTTATATATTTAAACGAATAAACTGAAATCCCGAAATTCAATTGTTGATACACGTACTTTAAGAATAAATACGCGAACTTCTGTGTTGTTTTTTTGCAAAACGTTAATCGCGCAGTTGTCTGCCAATTAATATCACCAATAAACAAAATTTCATTAACGAGACAATTTCCAATTTATATATTAAAACAAATAAACTGAAATCTCGAAATTCAATTGTTGATACACATACTCTATTTATGCCTTAAGTTTACTGAATATCATTTGTGTGTAATTTATTTCTTTAAGTAAAAGGTAGAGGAATAGAGGCTTGTATTATAGTTCGATCAACAAATAATATATCATAATATTATTATTTTTGTTTTTCTTTCATCTCCTTTCAGTCCTACATATCGGTAAGTACATCTTAAAGATTAGCTTTTTTATTCACCAAGTTATAAACGTTTATTAAGTGAGACTTTAATCTTATTGTAGATTATTTATGAAGACTTTAGTGCTGGATAAGTCCCTTTAACAAAAGTCTCCTGTTTTGTTTACAGACACCAGTCCTGTTTAGAGGTCCTTTTCTGGCCAGTATGTCAGTAGAGCTATACATGTACATGCTTAAAACAGAGCTCTAGTATCAAGTTTGGTCAATTTCAGCTAATAAATGGGCGATCTGTATCAAGAGATGTAACTACAAAACAGGTGTCTGTGGTTTTGTTGATATGAGTGAGCCAACACAGCAACTAAACTTTTAAAAACGCGACATATGCATATAATGCATCAACCTTGTTTCAATGTTTCAAAAGCTTGGATAGTTTATAATTGCAGAAATTTGAAAATACTTTATGTCGAACTTGAGGTAGCTTTTTCACAGAATACAGACAAGAAGAAACTAATTAGATAATTTGGGAAAGTATAATTATACAGAGTTTATAAAAAGTTGAGACATATCATTACCATATTTCATCATGTTATCGGAAAAACGGCAAAACTCATTTAAATTTCAATAGTACATATAGCGGTATTTGCATTATGTTGACGTATTTCTATTTATGGATTTAAATAAACCTGAAATCTCATAATTAGCTCGTGATTCTCTTGTCTTGCATTCTGTTTGCTGAATATCATATTTTACGCCACCGATTTCCTTCAGTTAAAAACGCAGAAGGGTGTACTTGAAATTCGATCAACAAAGACTATTATAATTTTAATTCTTGTTTTTCTACTAACAGCAAAAACATAGACTAATATACTTTGCTGCTGGTTTTTTTTTATCAACTTGAAGTTAAAAACGTTTATTAAGTGATACTTTTATGTTATCTATGATCATAAACGAACTTCAAGTGTTCGATAACACCCTTCACATTAAAAGTTTTCCTTCATGATGAGATCAGTGAGCCAACACAATTATTTAACTTTACGAAAACAACAACAACAACAACAACAAACAGGCGACTTACATGTAGAACGTATTTACCTTGTTTAAAAAGGTTTGATAGTTTAAAATATAAGCAAAATACTATAAGAAGAAATGAAGGTCACTTTTCATATTTAGGCTATAAAATGCTTCAAGTTCATCACGACCACAACCAATTTAAGAATTAATACGCGAAGTTCTTTGTCTTTTGTGCAAAACATTAATCAAAATAATAGATGAAAAGGGAACTTTGAAGACCCTCGAACACGACAAATATGAAAATATTGCAGGCTCAATTTGATTGAGCCTGTTCATGGGCAGTAATGGAACTGCTTATTACTGCCCACGCCGCCTAGCCACGGGTTGAGCGCAACTCAATATTAACACCAATAAACAGTACAATTTTGACCATCCCAAACGATGGTATGCATATGGCGGTGAACATGGAACCTTCAATGCGGTATTTTCAGATTAATACCATTCCATGTTCAGTGGCGTATGGTTCCCAGATAAAAGAATGGGTTTGCCCTAAACGAGAAAACAATGGGCGTTACTAAACAGTATAGAATTTTGAGAGGGATCTTAGAATATAAGAAATAGCGCAGCTGTCAGCCATTTATCACCTATAAACAAATTTGCAAACCAATTAAATGTAAGAATTTCCCGGTAACACATTCACCTTGGTTTACGCCTTCAAAAATACAAACCTAAACTATTTAAGTTACCTGGCGAATAATAATAATAATAATAATAATAATAATAATAATAATAATAATAACACTGTAGCGTTGTTTGTGCCTCGAAGCGGCTGTAAAAATTTCCCCTGTATATTCAGTCAGTGTTGTTATCAATAACGATGTTTGAAGGTCGTTAAGCACGATACTTATGTACAATGTTAATAATACTTCTAAAACTACTTCTGTTTTTATATTTCGGCTAGTATTAAAGTGGATGGTTTCGATATTCCAGCCGATTTAGAGTTGGATATTGTTCAATCACCCTCATTATATACTTCCTTCTTTAAAGTCTTAAATTTGCCTTTGGCGTTGTCTTAATATGTAGGATTTATATTCTCAGATGCCCTGTCAAAATCTTATTATGTTCTGTTCCGTTTAGGGTAAACTATTTAATATATGAAACCTGACAAAATGTTGTTTTTATCATTTTATTTTCAAACGGAACCCTAAACGATGCAACTGTTGTAGTTCTTAAAATTGTATAACTTTGCTTCGACTGCTTGTTAACAAATTAATGATAATTCACGACAAACTGTTCCCAAGTCAATTATTTAACGTTTAAAAGTTTAAAACCATGGCTGTTGTTGACAACTGTACACAGTTAAAGTTTAAGACTACGTCTTTCTGATACAAATACAAACCAAAAACTAATCAGTTACAACATTGTGTGAATGGTTACGCTGTTTTTGAAGAAGTACATGTAAGTCATTCGAACCATATAGTGCGAAAATTGCACAACACCTTCTAATTTCAATATAACCGTTTTCAAAGATTTCGCATAAACGAGACAATTTTCAATTTACATATTTAAACAAGCTGAAATCCCGAAATTCAATTGTTGATACACGTACTCTGTTTTTGCCTTTAGTTTACTGAATATTATTTGTTATGTAATTTTTGTTTTCAGTTTAATGCAGTAGAATAGAGGATTGTATTATAATTCGATCAACAAATAATATCTCACACTATTATTTGTTTTATTTTTCTTTTATCTGCTTTCAGCCCAGCACCTGGCTGTATCTAAATAATTTGTGTTTTTATTCATCAAGTTATGAACGATTATTGAGTGAGGCTTTCATCTTATTGTAGATCATTGATGAAGTGCTCGATAACGCCGTTTTATTTAAAAGTTTCCTTTTTTGATATCAGTATGCCTACATAGTAACTAAACTTTTAAAAATCACTCGATGTATGCATATAATGCATCTACCTTGTTCCAATGTTTTCCAAAGGTTGGATAGTTTATAATTTGAAAATACATTAAGTCGAACATAAGGTCGTTTTTTTTACAAAATACAGTCAATAAGAAACCAGTAATAACATTGGCAGAGTATAATAATACACTGTTTATGAAGAATTAAGAATTTAAGTTCAATAGTGCATTTATCGTTTGTTTTTTTTTTTGCATTAAGGTGACGCATTCCTATTTATAGATTTAAACAATAATCCGGGAACCACATTATTCGCTTGTTGATTGTATTGTCTTGCCTTCAGTTTGCTGAGTATCTTATTTTACCCCAATTGATTTCTTTAACTTAAAAACGCAGAAGGGTGTGTTTTTCAATTAGATCAACAAACAATATCATCATGAGTTGAATTTTTACCTAGCTGGTTATTTACTGAACATCCTATATTAGGTAGGTTATTCCATAATAAAAAAGCGAGAACAAGAATGATTCCAAATATTATACCCTTAGCTAGTCCAAAATGACTCACACAATTTGTATTTTAATACTTACACGACATGAAGGTTGGACTGTTTATAACTTTACTAATTTGAAAATTCTTTAAGTTGAACTTAAGGTCTCTTTTCGCAGAATAGATACAAAAAGAAACTACATGTAGTTAGATTATTTGGGAAAGTCAAAAATTGAGACATATTGTTACCGTATTTTGTCATCTTAGCACAAAACGGCATAGCTCCTTTAAATTTTAATAGCACATATAGCGTTATTTGCATTAAGGTGATGAATTTCTATTTATGGATTTAAGCAATAAAACTGAAATCTCATAATTAGCTCGTGATTCTCTTGTCTTGCATTCTGTTTGGTAAATATCATATTTTAGCCAACTGATTTCTTTTAGTTCAAAACGTAGAAGGGTGTTTTATAAATTCGATCAACAAACAATATTATATTTCAAATTTGATAACAATTTTGTGTACTTCCGCGACATCATATTTTGGGTAAGTAGTTCTGCAAGACTTGTTTTTGTTATTCAACAGGTTATATATGTTTTTTGGGCGAGACTTTTCTGCTATAAAAGGAATTTAAATGTTCGATTGGTAACATCCTTTACGTTCAATTTGTTTATAACCCCAATGAACAACCCATACTAAATATTTTTCTAATAAAACATAAAGACAAAAAGGTCACCGATTAGAACACTGGGTGAGTGTATACATTGTTTTTAAGAACTAAGACAGGTCGCTTATATATTTCGTCACGTTTGCGCAAACCGGTGTAATTTCTTATTTCAATAGCAACTGTACCATATTTACATTAAGGTGACAAATTCAATTAAATTTTATAGATTTGAACAATAAAACTGAAATCCAGAAATTAGCTTTCTAATATTCTGTTCTTGTCTCCAGTTCGCTAAAAAACATTTTAAATTGACATTTTTTCTTCCAGTAAGGTGTATTTTAAATTTGATCAACAAACTATATCATCAATAGATTGATTTTAATTCTTCCGGGGGTTTAACTATAAGTCCCATATTACGTATTTCCATGGGGAATGACAAATATTATACACCAAACAAAACTGACTCACATTATTTTTATTTCAATCTTTCTTTTTTTCTAATTGCAAAATGGATTTATTAAACTAAGTCGTCATAATACTATTCTGTTGTTTTTAATCATAAGAAATCGCGCAGCTGTCTGCCATTTAATATCATCAATAAACAAATTTCATTAACGAGACAATTTCCAATTTATATATTAAAACAAATAAACTGAAATCTCGAATTTCAATTGTTGATACACATACATGTACTCTATTTATGCCTTAAGTTTACTGGATATCATTTGTGTGTAATTTATTTCTTTCAGTAAAAGGCAGTAGAATAGAGGCTTGTATTATAATTCGATCAACAAATAATATATCATAATATTATTATTTTTATTTTTCTTTCATCTCCTTTCAGTCCTTCGCATCGGTAAGTACATCTTAATGATTAGTTTTTTTATTCATCAAGTTATGAACGTTTATTAAGTGAGACTTTAATCTTATTGTAGATTATTTATGAAGTGCTGGATAACTCCCTTTAACAAAAGTCTCCTGTTTTGTTTACAGACACCTGTTTAGAGGTCCTTTTCTTGCCAGTATGTCAGTAGAGCTATACAGGCTTAAAACAGAGCTCTAGTATCAAGTTTGGTCAATTTCAGCTAATAAATGGGCGATCGGTATCAAGAGATGTAACTACAAAACAGGTGTCTGTGGTTTTGTTGATATGAGTGAGTTAACACAGTAACTAAACTTTAAAAAAACGCGACATTTGCATATAATGCATCAATCTTGTTTCAATGTTTCAAAAGCTTGGATAGATTATAATTGCAGAAATTTGAAAATTCTTTATGTCGAACTTGAGGTAGCTTTTTCACAGAATACAGACAAGAAGAAACTAATTAGATAATTTGGGAAAGTATAATTATACAGAGTTTATAAAAATTTGAGACATATCATTACCTATTTCATCATGTAATCGGAAAAACGGCATTACTCATTAAAATTTCAATAGTACATACAGCGTTATTTGCATTAAGGTGATGAATTTCTATTTATGGATTTAAGCAATAAAACTGAAATCTCATAATTAGCTCGTGATTCTCTTGTCTTGCATACTGTTTGGTACATATCATATTTTAGCCAACTGATTTCTTTTAGTTCAAAACGTAGAAGGGTGTTTTATAAATTCGATCAACAAACAATATTATATTTCAAATTTGATAACTATTGTGTGTACTTCCACGACATCATATTTTGGGTAAGTAGTTCTAAAGACTTGTTGTTATTATTCATCATGTTATATATAATTTTTGGGCGAGACTTTTCTGCTATAAAAGGAATTTAAATGTTCGATTGGTAACATCCTTTACGTTCAAGTTGTTTATAACCCCAATGAACAACCCATACTAAATAACAGAAAATGAGGAACTGGCATATACTGCATCAACCTTGTTTTGAAAGTTTTAACTGTTTTTGTTTATAACATCCCAATACTTCTTTTAGTAAAAATTAAGGCCTTTTTAAAGAATGATATTGCCACACCAAATCCATCATGGGTAACAATAATTATATCAAAGCTTAAGTTACCATCGTTGACTGGTAACACATTTACCTTGAAATATGACGTGTGTATGAAATCTTCAAACCTAAAACACTTAAGTTATCTGACAAAATAATGTTTTTTTTCTTTATTCTCAAGCGGAATACCTTTAATGAGCACCTTTTGTAATTCTTTTATATAAGTTTGTATAATTCTTTTGCATTTAATGCATTTTAACAAAAATAAGGATTATTAATGTTAAACTGGTCCCGAGTCTATTATTCAAAGTTAAAAACTTACATCCATATCAGTTACAGTTGTTGACAACTGATCACAGATGAAGGTTTAACTATGTGTTTTTCTAATAAAACATAAAGACAAAAAGGTCACCGATTAGAACACTGGGTGAGTGTATACATTGTTTTTAAGAACTAAGACAGGTCGCTTATATATTTCGTCACGTTTGCGCAAACCGGTGTAACTTCTTATTTCAATAGCAACTGTACCGTATTTACATTAAGGTGACAAATTCAATTAAATTTTATAGATTTGAACAATAAAACTGAAATCCAGAAATTAGCTTGCTAATATTCTGCTCTTGTCTCCAGTTCGCTAAAAAAACATTTTAAATTGACATTTTTTCTTCCAGTAAGGAAGGGTGTATTTTAAATTTGATCAACAAACTATATCATCAATAGATTGATTTTAATTATTTCGGAGGTTTAACTATAAGTCCTATATTACGTATTTCCATGGAGAATTAAAAATATTATACACCAAACAAAACTGACTCACATTATTTTGTATTTTAATCTTTCTTTTTTCTAATTGCAAAATGGATTTATTAAACTAATTCGTCATAATACTATTCTGTTGTTTTTATTCATCAAGTAATAAACGTTATTTGAGTTTATTGATTGGGCCTTTTATGTTATCTAAGATCATAAAGGAACGCCAAATGTTTAAATGATTTCCTTTGCCTTACCTTTCTTAGTGAGCTAACGCAGTTACTAAACTTTTCACACACAAAAAAACAACACGCGACATTTGATGAAAACTGTATTACGAACTTGGTGTCGCTTTTAAAAGAATGATTTTACTACTACAGGTTCATAATGGCCAAGTCATTTATCACCAGTTAACAGCTCCGCAACACTTTCTATGTAATTGTAAGAATTTCATAATAACACACTTACCTTGATTAAGGTCTTTTTTAAGAAAAATACAAACCTTAACTATCTAATATTTAACCTGACAAAATGATGTTTTCTCTATTTTATTTTCAAGCGGAACCCTAAGATGCAACTGTTGAAGTTCTTAAAATTGTATAACTCTTTAACTTCGAACGCTTTTTAACAAATTAATGATAACTCGCGATAAACTGTTGCCGAGTCAATTATTTAAAGTTTTAAAATTTAAAACCATGGCAGTTGTTGACAACTGATCACAGTTATAGGTTTAAGACTACGTCTTTCTAATAAAAACACAAACAAAAAACTAAGCAATTACAACATTAGTGAGTGGTTACACTGTGTTTGAAGAAGTAAGTCATTCGACCCCTTAGTGCAAAAATGGTATAACATCTTCTAATTTCAATATTACGGTATTCACAGATTTTCCATTATCGAGACAATTTCCAATTTATATATTAAAACATACAAATAGAAATCCCGAAATTCAATTTTTGATACACGTACTCTGTTTCTGTCTTCTAATTTCAATTTAATAATTACCGTTTTCACAGATTTTACATTAACGAGTCAATTTCTAAGTTATATATTTAAACGAATAAACTGAAATCCCGAAATTCAATTGTTGATACACGTACTTTAAGAATAAATACGCGAACTTCTGTGTCTTTTTTTCGCAAAACGTAAATCATAAGAAATTGCGCAGATGTCTGCCATTTAATATCACCAATAACACGGTATGTACCCGGATAATGGGAATCGCGGATAATGCTAGATTGTGAGAATAATTGTAGATCGCCAGATCGGGAAAACACCATGGAGAGGTTAGTTATTGTATGAATTTCATGTTATTGTGATCTAATACGTATATTTTGCGATAGATAACAATCAAGCGATGTCCTAGCCTTCCTCTCATACCCATACATTTGGAATCCGCCTTCATATAAAGTAAACAAAGGAAAATGATCACGCAACATTCCAGATTTCTACAAATAAACTACGTATTATGCCTTTTTAAAATAAATTTAAACATGCTTTGTGAAAACGACACTGATGTTATCAAAGCCCAAACATCGGCAATCAATATGCCACCTAGCTTGAGCCAGTATTATGAGCATATTCCTTAACAAACATCTTTTTTCTGAGGCACCTGAAGCAAATTGGATAATGGGGATTCTCTCGGTTGATAATGGGAAATTCAAATATTCATGAAATGGATAGTTGTGGAGTTTTAGTGTTTCTCCTAATTGAAATGTTCAGATAAAATTATTTTATTTAATTACTCTTGTATAAATTCCCTTTTTCGCTATCCACTGTGATCAATACAAAACATATGCATCTTTTCATTGTATTTATGACGTTTTTGGTCGAAGCTTTAAAATCGAATTAAAACGTTACAATGACAAATCGTATTGTACGGTGATCCGATGAGGCCATCGTATAAATTGCGCAACGCTGAGAAAAGCAAATCATTGTTTGACTATTCAAACTTTTATATTAAAATAAACACTATGCTGAATGAACTTACTGAGATCTCTTCAATATTGGAAAGGGGATGTTGTGAATATATTTGATTTTTAAACATAAAATCATATTATAAATATCATGCCTATTCCTGATATTCCTGATATTGGCTATCTGTTTTATCTACTAGCTAACTCTGATGATGCAATTCAACTTAAACAGCACTTTGATTTTTAGTATCTTCTAACACAAATAACCGGGTAGGAGTATATTTTCATTTAAATCCAAACATGTAAAGCGTTACTCAAATAAATTTCTCTCACACCAGATCACGACACGTACTTATTATACTAAAATTTCTACGAAATTCGCTTTTTTTCAGTCAATTATAGGCTTTACTTTTGCATATTGGCACAAAAATATAAACCCCAAGTAAATCAGCTTCTTAATTGATACAGTTTTTTAACAGTAGGCCTAACTATCCAATTGGCAAAGGACGTCACTCTCAAAAGCGTTCTTATGTATAACGTTGGCTCCCCTTACGTGAATACGTATCTTAGACCATAATTGTTAAAGCAATTAACTAATGTATTTATCACCCAAATATACAGATTCGCTTAACCCGGGTATTAAGTGGCTTTGGGTTAGTTCTTAGTTGTTGCCTTCGGGACAGAAAGAAATTATGCTATTTCGAGAGATCATTGAGATAAATGGGTCATTTATCTTGTCACTAGAGCTGGTGGTATAGTTTCATAATGATAGCAGTTTGCGAAAAAGGATGGAACATGCAATAAAAGATTAGAATAAATAGTATTAATGTTGAAATAAGGGAAACTATACAATTATCCAGTCAAGAATTACCATTATCCATTCACTTTTTCTAGGCGAATCCCAATTATTCAATTTGCTTCAGGTGCCTCAGAAAAAAGATGTTAATTAAGGAATATACTCATAATACTGGCTCAAGCTGGGTGGCATTTTGATTGTCGATGTTTGGGCTTTGATAACATCAGTGTCGTTTTCAAAAATCATGTTTAAATTTATTTTAATAAGGCACAATACGTAGTTTATTTGTAGAAATCTGGAATGTTGCGTGATCATTTTCCTTTGTTTACTTTATCTGAAGGCCGATTCCAAATGTATGGGTATGAGAGGAAGGCTAGGGCATCGCTTGATTGTTATCTATCGCAAAAGATAAGAATTAGATCACAATAACATGAAATTCATACAATAACTAACCTCTCCATTGTGTTTCCCTATCTGGCGATCTACAATTATTCTCACAATCTAGCATTATCCGCGATTCTCATTATCCGGGTACATACCGTGAATAAACAAATTTCATTTACGAGACAATTTCCAATTTATATATTAAAACAAATAAACTGAAATCTCGAATTTCAATTGTTGATACACATACATGTACTCTATTTATGCCTTAAGTTTACTGAATATCATTTGTGTGTAATTTATTTCTTTCAGTAAAAGGCAGTAGAATAGAGGCTTGTATTATAATTCGATCAACAAATAATATATCATAATATTATTATTTTTGTTTTTCTTTCATCTCCTTTCAGTCCTACATATCGGTAAGTACATCTTAAAGATTAGTTTTTTTATTCATCAAGTTATAAACGTTTATTAAGTGAGACTTTAATCTTATTGTAGATTATTTATGAAGTGCTGGATAAGTCCCTTTAACAAAAGTCTCCTGTTTTGTTTACAGACACCTGTTTATAGGTCCTTTTCTGGCCAGTATGTCAGTGGAGCTATACAGGCTTAAAACAGATCTCTAGTATCAAGTTTGGTCAATTTCAGCTAATAAATGGGCGATCTGTATCAAGAGATGTAACTACAAAACAGGTGTCTGTGGTTTTGTTAATAAGAGTGAGTTAACACAGTAACTAAACTTTTAAAAAAGGCGACATTTGCATATAATGCATCAATCTTGTTTCAATGTTTCAAAAGCTTGGATAGTTTATAATTGCAGAAATTTGAAAATACTTTATGTCGAACTTGAGGAAGCTTTTTCACAGAATACAGACAAGAAGAAACTAATTAGATAATTTGGGAAAGTATAATTATACAGAGTTTATAAAAATTTGAAACATATCATTACCATATTTCATCATGTAATCGGAAAAACGGCAAAACTCATTAAAATTTCAATAGTACTCGTACATATAGCGTTATTTGCATTAAGTTGACGTATTTCTATTTATGGATTTAAATAAACCTGAAATCTCATAATTAGCTCGTGATTCTCTTGTCTTGCGTTCTGTTTGCTGAATATCTTATTTTACGCCACTGATTTCGTTTAGTTAAAAACGCAGAAGGGTGTATTTGAAATTCGATCAGCAAACATTATTATCCATAAGTTGAATTTGTTCTTGCAGGATATTTGTTACAGAACCCTTATTACGTATTTCCATAATGAAATAGCGAGACCATGGATAATTCCATATATTATAAACTAGTTACAAATGACTTACACTATTATAATTTTAATTCTTGTTTTTCTACTTACAGCAAAAACAAAGACTAGTATACCTTGCTGCTGTTTTTTTCATCAAGTTAAAAACGTTTATTAAGTGAGACTTTTATGTTATCTATGATCATAAACGAACTTCAAGTGTTCGATAACACCCTTCACATTAAAAGTTTTCCTTCATGATGAGAACAGTGAGCCAACACAATTATTTAACTTTTCGAAAAAAAACAACAACAACAACAAACAGGCGACTTACATGTAGAACGTATTTACGTTGTTTAAAAAGGTTTGATAGTTTAAAATATAAGCAAAATACTTTAAGTACAAATGAAGGTCACTTTTCATATTTAGGCTATAAAATGCTTTATCACGGCCACAACCAATTTAAGAATAAATACGTGAAGTTCTCTGTCTTTTGTGCAAAACATTAATCATAATAATAGATGAAAAGGGAACTTTGAAGACCCTCGAACACGACAAATATGAAAATATTGCAGGCTCGGTTTGATTGAGCCTGTTCATGGGCAGTAATGGAACTGCTTATTACTGCCCACGCCGCCTAGCCACGGGTTGAGCGCAACTCAATATTTACAACAATAAACAGTACAATTTTGACCATCCCAAACGATGGTATGCATATGGCGGTGAACATGGAACCTTCAATGCGGTATTTTCAGATTAATACCATTCCATGTTCAGTGGCGTATGGTTCCCAGATAAAAGAATGGGTTTGCCCTAAACGAGAAAACAATGGGCGTTACTAAACAGTATAGAATTTTGAGAGCGGATCTTAGAATATAAATCCTGCATATCACAGACAACGCCAAAGGCAAAATTTAAAAGACAAGAAGTATATCCTTGGGGGTGATTGAACAATATCCAAATTTTAATTGGCTGGGATATTGAAACCACCCATCTTAAAACTGGCCGAAATATTAAAAACAAAAATAAAATTTAGAAGTACTATTAATATAGTACATAAATATCGTGCTCGACGACCTTCAAAGGACGTAAGTGATAACAGCACTAATTGAATGTACGGGGAGACTTTTTACAGCCGACACACGGCACAAACAACGCTACTGTGATATTGAAATAGATGAAAAGGGAACTTTGAAGACCCTCGAACACGACAAATATGAAAATATTGCAGGCTCGGTTTCATTGAGCCTGTTCATGGGCAGTAATGGAACTGCTTATTACTGCCCACGCCGCCTATCCCCGAGTGGAGCGCAACTCAATATTTACACCAATAAACAGTACAATTTTGACCATTCCAAACGATGGTATGCATATGGCGGTGAACATGGAACCTTCAATGCGGTATTTTCAGATTAATACCATTCAATGTTCAGCGGAGTATGGTCCCCAGATAAAAGAATGGGTTTGCCCTAAACGAGAAAACAATGGGTGGAACTAAACAGAATAGAATTTTGAGAGGGGATCTTAGAATATAAGAAATAGCGCAGCTGTCAGCCATTTATCACCTATAAACAAATTTGCAAACCAATTAAATGTAAGAATTTCCCGGTAACACATTCACCTTGATTAACGCCTTAAAAAATGCAAACCTAAACTATTTAAGTTACCTGGCGAATAATGATAATAATAATAATAATAATAATAATAATAATAATAATAATAATAATAATAATAACACAGTAGCGTTGTTTGTGCCTCGAAGCGGCTGTAAAAATTTCCCCTGTATATTCAGTCAGTGTTGTTATCAATAACGATGTTTGAAGGTCGTTAAGCACGATACTTATGTACAATGTTAATAATACTTCTAAAACTACTTCTGTTTTTATATTTCGCCCAGTATTTCAGTGGATAGTTTCGATATTCCAGCCAATATAGAGTTGGATATTGTTCAATCACCCCCATTATATACTTCCTTCTTAAAAGTCTTAAATTTGCCTTTGGCGTTGTCTGTGATATGTAGGATTTATATTCTCAGATGCCCTGTCAAAATCTTATTATGTTCTGTTCCGTTTACGGCAAACTATTTAATATATGAAACCTGACAAAATGTTGTTTTTATCATTTTATTTTCAAACGGAACCCTAAACGATGCAACTGTTGTAGTTCTTAAAATTGTATAACTTTGCTTCGACTGCTTGTTAACAAATTAATGATAATTCACGACAAACTGTTCCCAAGTCAATTATTTAACGTTTAAAAATTTAAAACCATGGCTGTTGTTGACAACTGTTCACAGTTAAAGTTTAAGACTACGTCTTTCTGATACAAATACCAACCAAAAAACTAACCAGTTACAACATTGTGCGAATGGTTACGCTGTTTTTGAAGAAGTACATGAAAGTCATTCGAACCATATAGTGCGACAATGGCACAACACCTTCTAATTTCAATATTACCGTTTTCACATATTTTGCATAAACGAGACAATTTTCAATTTACATATTTAAACAAACTGAAATCCCGAAATTCAATTTTTGATACAAGTACTCTGTTTTTGCCTTTAGTTTACTGAATATTATTTGTTATGTAATTTTTGTTTTCAGTTTAATGCAGTAGAGTAGAGGATTTATTTATAATTCTATCAACAAATTATATCTCAAACTATTATTATTTTTATTTTTCTTTCATCTACTTTCAGCCCAGCACCTGGGTACATCTAAATAATTTGTGTTTTTATTCATCAAGTTATGAACGTTTATTGAGTGAGGCTTTCATCTTATTGTAGATCATTGATGAAGTGCTCGATAACGTCCATTTATTTAAAAGTTTCCTTTTTTGATATCAGTATGCCAACATTGTAACTAAACTTTTAAAAATCACTCGACGTATGCATATAATGCATCTACCTTGTTCCAGTGTTTCAAAAGGTTTGATAGTTTATAAATTGAAAATACATTAAGTCGAACTTAAGGTCGTTTTTTTACACAATACAGTCAATAAGAAACCAGTTATAACATTGGCAGAGTATATACACTGTTTATGAAGAATTAAGAACTTAAGTTCAATAGTGCATTTATCGTTGTTTTTTTTGCATTAAGGTGGCGCATTCCTATTTGTAGATTTAAACAATAATACGAGAATCACATTATTCGCTTGTTGATTGTATTGTCTTGCCTTCAGTTTGCTGAGTATCTTATTTTACCCCAATTGATTTCTTTAACTTAAAAACGCAGAAGGCTGTGTTTTTCAATTAGATCAACAAACAATAACATCCATGAGTTGAATTTTTACCTAGCTGGTTATTTACTGAACATCCTATATTAGGTAGGTTATTCCATCATAAAAAAGCGAGAACAAGAATGATTCCAAATGTTATACCCTTAGCTAGTCCAAAATGACTCACACAATTTGTATTTTAATACTTACACGACATTAAGGTTGGATTGTTTATAATTTTACTAATTTGAAAATTCTTCAAGTTGAACTTAATATCTCTTTTCACTGAATAGATACAAAAAGAGACTACATGTAGTTAGATTATTTGGGAAAGTCAAAAATGGAGACATATTGTTACCGTATTTTGTCATCTTAGCACAAAACGGCATAACTCCATTAAATTTCAATAGCACATATAGCGTTATTTGCATTAAGGTGATGAATATCTATTTATTGATTTAAGCAATAAAACTAAAATCTCATAATTAGCTCGTGATTCTCTTGTCATGCATTCTGTTTGGAAAATATCATATTTTAGCCAACTGATTTCTTTTAGTTCAAAACATAGAAGGGTGTTTTATAAATTCGATCAACAAACATTATTATATTTCTAATTTAATAACTATTTTGTGTACTTCCACGACATCATATTGTGAGTAAGTAGTTCTAAAAACTTGTTGTTGTTATTCATCATGTTATATATGACTTTTGGGCGAGACTTTTCTGCTATAAAAGGAATTTAAATGTTCGATTGGTAACATCCTTTACGTTCAATTTGTTTATAAGACCAATGAACAACCCATACTAAATAACAGAAAACGAGGAACTGGCATATAGTGCATCAACCTTGTTTTGAAAGTTTTTACTGTTTTTTAATAACATCCCTATACTACTTTTAGTGAAAATTAAGGCCGCTTTTTAAAGAATGATATTGCCACAGCAGATCCATCATGGGTAACAATAATAATATCAAAGCTTAAGTTACCATCGTTGACTGGTAACACATTTACCTTGAAATATGACGTGTGTATAAAATATTCAAACCTAAAACACTTAAGTTATCTGACAAAATAATGTTTTTTTTTCTTTATTCTCAAGCGGAATACCTTAAATGAGCACCTGTTGTGGTTCTTTTATATAAGTTTGTATAATTCTTTTGCATTTAATGCATTTTAACAAAAATAAGGATTATTAATGTTTAACTGGTCCCGAGTCTATTATTCAAAGTTAAAAACGTACATCCATATCATTTACAGTTGTTGACAACTGATCACATATGAAGGTTTAAAGATGTGTTTATCTAATAAAACATAAAGACAAAAAGGTCACAGATTAGAACACTGGGTGAGTGTATACATTGTTTTTAAGAACTAAGACAAGTCGCTTATATATTTCGTCACATATGCGCAAACCGGTGTAACTTCTTATTTCAATAGCAATTGTACCGTATTTACATTAAGGTGACAAATTCAATTGCATTTTATAGATTTGAACAATAAAACTGAAATCCAGAAATTAGCTTGCTAATATTCTGTCCTTGTCTCCAGTTCGTTAAAAACATTTTAAATCGACATTTTTTCTTCCAGTAAGGAAGGGTGTATTTTAAATTTGATCAACAAATTATATCATCAATAGATTGATTTTAATTCTTCCGGGGGTTTAACTATAAGTCCCATATTACGTATTTCTATGGGGAATTACAAATATTATACACCAAACAAAACTGACTCACATTATTTTGTATTTTAATCTTTCTTTTTTCTAATTGCAAAATGGATTTATTAAACTAAGTCGTCATAATACTATTCTGTTGTTTTTATTCATCAAGTAATAAACGTTATTTGAGTTTATTGATTGGGCCTTTTATGTTATCTAAGATCATAAAGGAACGCCAAATGTTAGATGATTTCCTTTGCCTTTCCATTCTTGGTGAGCAAACGCACTTACTAAACTTTTCACACACAAAAAACAACACGCGACATTTGATGAAAAATGTATTATGAACTTGGTGTCGCTTTTAAAAGAATGATTTTACTACTACAGGTTCATAATGGCCAAGTCATTTATCACCAGTTAACAGCTCCGCAACACTTTCTATGTAATTGTAAGAATTTCATAATAACACACTTACCTTGATTAAGGTCTTTTTTAAAGAAAAATACAAACTTAACTATCTAATATTTAACCTGACAAAATGACGTTTTCTCTATTTTATTTTCAAGCGGAACCCTAAAAGATGCAACTGTTGAAGTTCTTAAAATTGTATAACTCTTTAACTTCGAACGCTTTTTAACAAATTAATGATAACTCGCGATAAACTGTTGCCGAGTCAATTATTCAAAGTTTTAAAATTTAAAACCATGGCTGTTGTTGACAACTGATCACAGTTAAAGGTTTAAGACTACGTCTTTCTGATAAAAATACAAACAAAAAACTAAGCAATTACCATATTGTGTGAGTGGTTACACTGTTTTTGAAGAAGTAAGTCATTCGACCCCTTAGTGCAAATATTTACACATTCTAATTTCAATATTACGGTATTCACAGATTTTCCATTATCGAGACAATTTCCAATTTATATATTAAAACATACAAACTGAAATCCCGAAATTCAATTGTTGATACACGTACTCTGTTTCTGTCTTCTACTTTCAATTTAATAATTACCGTGTTCACAGATTTTACATTAACGAGTCAATATCTAAGTTATATATTTAAACGAATAAACTGAAATCCCGAAATTCAATTGTTGATACACGTACTTTAAGAATAAATACGCAAACTTCTGTGTCTTATTTTGCAAAACGTTAATCATAAGAAATCGCGCAGCTGTCTGCCATTTAATATCACCAATAAACAAATTTCATTTACGAGACAATTTCCAATTTATATATTAAAACAAATAAACTGAAATTTCGAAATTCAATTGTTGATACACATACTCTATTTATGCCTTAAGTTTACTGAATATCATTTGTGTGTAATTTATTTCTTTCCGTAAAAGGTAGTAGAATCGAGGCTTGTATTATAATTCGATCAACAAATAATATATCATAATATTATTAATTTTATTTTTCTTTCATCTCCTTTCAGACCTACATAACGGTTAGTACATCTAAATGATTAGTTTTTTTTATTCATCAAGTTATGAACGTTTATGAAGTGAGACTTTCATCTTATTGTAGATTATTTATGAAGTGCTGGATAAGTCCCTTTAACTTAAAAGTCTCCTGTTTTGTTTACAGACACCTGTTTAGAGGACCTTTTCTGGCCAGTATGTCAGTAGAGCTATACATGCTTAAAACAAAGCTCAGGTATCAAGTTTGGTCAATTTCAGCTAATAAATGGGCGATCTGTATCAAGAGATGTAACTACAAAACAGGTGTCTGTGATTTTGTTGATACGAGTGAGCCAACACAGTAACTAAACTTTAAAAAATCGCGATATAATGCATCAACCTTGTTTCAATGTTTCAAAAGCTTGGATAGTTTATAATTGCAGAAATTTGAAAATACTTTATGTCGAACTTGAGGTAGCTTTTTCACAGAATAGAGACAAGAAGAAACTAATTAGATAATTTGAGAAAGTATAATTATACGGAATCGACCCTACGATTTGGACGCGCGAAGCGCGTCGAAATCGTGTCGATTTCGATTACGGTATTGCGCATGAGCAAAAAGGAGTATCTTGAAACTTTGAAACAGTGTCGCAAAATAAGACATCTGATTGGACGATGTGACTTTCATCCGGGTGCAATAGTCTTTTGTGCTTACTTCCGGATTTAAAAACTGAAAAGCCGCCATTTTCTTTCTCGAGTCACATTTTCAGAAGTTCTTCTTCCGCATGTTAGATAACAATTAAGATTAATCTCGCCAAAATATTTAGGTAAATAAGTTTCTACATTGATTTAAACCTAATATTGTCACAGAGTTAGGGTCTAACAGTAGACTCCACCGTAGCGATGCGCATTCCGGTAGTTGTTTGAATTTTGGTTAATTAATTAAAATACAGAGTGATAAAGTTACAATTACACCGGTTTCCCCAACATTCTAAACATTGGAAATTTACGACGTTTTTTTTTAATTGCAATAATCAACAAGAACTGTAAGTTTAACATTGCAGTTTAGATAGTAATATTGATTGCTTTCGTTTTAATTTGGTGTGGGAAAGCGATTGATATTGCGTTGAATTAACTCTGGATATTGTATACCGGACAGAACTGGTCAAATGAAATCTGAACAGCTAATGGCATTGAAGATGTGTATTTATGATCAGGACTCGAACCCAAGGTTCGCAGATATAGTATAAAGCTACTCTGCTAATATAAGTTGAAATGTGAGGCATGGTAAAACTGTGTTTACCAAATGCTATCTGAATAATGCTTCATTTACAACAAATAAAATTTTTTAGAGCTAAATCTACATTTCATAAAAAAATGAGGCATAGTGTAGAATGATTTAAATAGGAAGCTGGGCGAAGCCGTTTTTACCACTAATTATTTCAGATTTTAGAAATAATTTCTCTGCAGAGGTGTATAAATGTAGAAAATTTCTTTGACCCACTCGCCCTGCAGGTCGAGTGAATGAGAAAGTGCACTCGCCCTTACAGAAAGAACACTCGCCCTTACATTTTAAATAAAATACTCTTTCTGTAAAGCTGTGTTTACCAAATGCTATCTTAATAATGCTTCATTTACAACAAATAAAAATTATTAGAGCTACATTTCATAAAAAATCAGGCATAGTGTAGAATGATTTAAATAGGAAGCACGGCGAAGCCGTGTTTACCACTAATTATTTATTTCAGATTTTAGGAATAATTGCTCTAACAGGGGTGTAGAAATTTTCTTTGACCCACTCGCCCTGCAGGTCGAGTGAATGAGTAAGTGCACTCGCCCTTACAAAAAGTACACTCGCCCTTACATTTTAAATAAAATACTCTCTGTTGCAATTTTTGTTTTTCTTTTCGTTCTATCTCTATCTTACTGTCTCGCTCGCTCTCTCGCTTTTCATCGTCACCTGTATCTTGTGTAAAAAAAACGTTATCTTCATTTGTTTCTACATAATTTTTGACATACAGCGGGAAAATATGTGCACTTGCAGCCTCGTTCTGATTTGGGAAATCCAATGAGGATAAAATTAAATCGCTGCTGTTACCTTTACATCAGAAATGTTCCGAATACACCGGAAATCGACCGAAATTCCGGAAATCGAATTGTATTTTGTAAACAAAGTGAAAATATTTCATTTTTTGAAGAAAACACATGTGCTTTGCTGAAAAAATTACTGGTCCAGCTGGTCGAGTTTTTCGGCCGCTTCGCCCGACCCAACGGAACATTTACTTACCATGGCGAGCGGTCGAGTGGAATTCTACACCTCTTCTTTGTCAAACAAGTAGCTGTTACAAGTTCAAATGTGTTGCATGGAGAAGCCGTGTTGACCATTAATTAAATGGTATAAATTTGAAAAATTATTTATTTTATTTAGTTTTCACAGTCCAATAGTTTGTGTCGAGATGTTTGAGTGTAATGATCGCAACAGACTTCCCGAAAGTTGTAAAAACGTGTCAGACATGACATCTATTTTAACATTATCAAGCCCCCATGTTACGCTTCCTTTTGAATTTCCTGTTTCTTTCTTTACTGTTAATACTGACCAATCAGAATTTGCGCAAAAGTGGGACAAGCTGAAATGTTTACCCAGCTAGTTCTGGACTAGTTACAAAAAAAAACAAAATTTGTCCAGCCTTGATTGCAGCTTAATTTCAACAATTACTTGCAACAGGAACCATTTGGCAACTGTAACAATTTAAAAATGGGCACGGCGAAGCCGTGTTTTCCAAGGAAAGAATTAGCAATGAATAACTGAATACTCGCACTTTAAGTTTGAACTGTTTGCACACTAAAGCTGTGTTTTAACCCTTTCCTTCATAGTTACACCATAATTGTGTGCGCGAACAGTTTACATCCAGATCGGCCGACATATCTGTGCCATCTGATCAGGATCTTAACTGTTCGCTTTTTTATTCATTAGGTTATTTCTCACGAAAATGTGACCTGTGCAGATCCTCATCAGATGGCACGGATGTGCTGGGTGCTCTGGATTTACACTGGTTACACACACCTTAAATGGTATGTATAGAGGAAATGGTTAAAAGATACAAATTAAGGCAAACGTTTGACATAACAATTGCAAACGACATCTGTGTTTTCCAAAGAGACAAATTTTTACCAGCAGTTGCTTCTGTAACAATTTTTAATTTGAGACAAAGAGACAATTTGAGACAATTTCCCAAAGAGGGAAATTGCTGCAAGAACTAAAGAATAATATTTATTTCAGTTTTTAATTTTTTTAATACATAGTGAAGCTGTGTACCCAAATTGATTAATAATTATTGCTTACTTGCATTCAACACTTGATGCCAAAATCTTTAAGATCAAATTTGACAGAGTTATTCTGCTTCTTGTACATGGATTTTTTATTTTTAACTGACTAAGTACCTAAGTAACAAGTGTTTAACTAAATTCCCATCTCAATTATTGTGTTTTGCAATGAGGTACATTTTGATGAGCATTTTCTCATTTTTTTTAATTGCAGGCACGACAAAGCCGTGTTTTAACCCATTCTCCATAGATACACCATTATTGCGTGTGCGAACATTTTACATCCAGATCAGCCGGAACATTCGTGCCGTCTGATCAAGATCTAACCTGGTCGCTTTTTTATTCATTAGGTAATTTCTGACCATTATGCAACCTGTGCAGATCCTGATCAGACAGCATAGATGAGCTGGTTGATCTCGATCTACACTGGTCAGACATGCGTAAAAAGGAGTATGTATGGAAAGTGTTTGTCAAAATGACAAATGGCCCCAAAACTGTTACCCAAATATTTAACAAAATACCTACCGTATAAGTGGTTATTTCTGCGGGCTCCAAATCCTGGGGTTTTGTTAAAATTCATGGGTGTTTTTATTTCTGCGGCATTAAGTTCTTTCATAACTGGACTAAAATTATGCGGTCTCTTTAGAAAGTGGAAATATAAAGATCGATGCCATTGCCATAAATACTTATATAAATATAGTAAAAGCTTAATACATGTACTAATACATGTACGTTTATTATGTTTGAGTTACCAATCAGCTGCAAATGGAAAATCTGAACGTAATCGTTTATTCAAATATTGTTTAATAAAGCATGTATAACTGTTGTACATAGCCTTTCGTTTCATCTATATTTGTATGCAACCCGTTAAAAAAGTGTGTCGTCATTCGTTATTACTTTACACATTTATCAAGTCAAAATGTAGAATGCACTGTGACCGTTATAAAGTTCACAAAGGGATAAATTTTCTGCGGATTTTAAAATCACATTTTGCAATGGCATAAAAATTAATTACTAACTATTAATTAGATTAATTGATTTACGGAATTTTCTGTTACAGACTTTCCGCGATAGCCTGAATTTTAGTATGTGGCTTCACCCATAATGTACCATACCATAGCGTTGAGATTCTAGATTTTAACGATTTATTCCTGATATGCATATTTCTTTTTTTTACAGAAGAAAGACCGTAAAGTTATATAACATGATTTACCATCATCAAATTGAGTTTCTAACCATGATAAAATTCCGAATTCCATCAAAAGGTTGTAATGACAAATCTTTTTCCCAAAGAAATAAATTTTTTACAAGCACTTGCTACTGTAACTTTTGAAGTTGAAGGCAGGGTGAAGTTGTGATTCCCAGTGATTAATTGCTGCAAGAACTTAATGCTTTTCTCCATATATACACAATTTTATTTGTATGCAACCAGTATAGATCAAGATCAGCTGACAAATTCATGCAACCTGATCAGGATCTACACTGGTGACATCTCGGTCAGAAATAACTAATTAATCTTAAAGTGAAAAGTGCAAAACATGATCGCAAATGTGCCATCTGATCTAGATCTACACAATTGCCCATGTAATATAATTGTATCTATGGAGTAAAGGATTAACACAACAGTTTTTGATGCAGTTGTGGACCTTCACTGTTTGCTTTTAGATCCTTTACATAAAGAAGCAACCATAGCAGATCCAGACTATATACATTTTAACTTTTGCAGGCTGATTTGACTCTCATTTTTTGCTCCTGATAAAAGGCATATCTATGGATAATAGGGTTTAAGTGCATTAAACCATTGCATGTGATGATTTTTAAAAATAACAACATGTATTTGTGAATGTCTTTGAATGATCCTTTAATATTTTTATTGATGTGTGTTAAAATTTCTTTCCTTTTTATAAAAATGTTTAGATTAATATACCGGTAATAGTACATTATTTAAAGAAGTGGTGTTCAGGAAAAGTGAAATTCTTCAATACAGGCACTTGATGTTTTATTAATATCTTGTGGCAAATTTAAAGTTCATGCACGGCGTACCCGTGTTTACCACATTTGGAGGAAATGTTTATTAAAGGGTAAATGAACCACTATTTTGTTATATCTTTATTAATTTTGTTGTTCTGAAATTTCTTAGGTATTTTGGGGAGAATAGTTCATGCCATTCCCAGGTATTTCTTGTTCAATAATTCAGACTCTATACTTTCTTTTTCTTTCATTAATATCATTTTAAAAAATCTAACTATTTTACATACCCGAGTGAAGCCACTGGGCTTCAAAAGTGAAGCCACTGTGCTTCAAACACTTCAAACAACCCAAATGTTTTCCATACCCAAATGAAAGCCATCAGATTTGGACTTGATCTTAAAACATTCTGTCTGATCAGAACGTAACAGCTTGAATTTAGATTCTTCAGGTTATTTCTGACAAATCGTTAACAGTTTAGATTCAGATCATATGACACAGATGTGGTAGGTGATCTGGATCTATACTGGTAGCCCATGTGATAAAAGGCATATTATCACGAGGAAAATGTTAAATATAATGTTTACAAGATGAATAATTTCTCAACTCTTCATGTCATATTTCAGGTCCAGGTGATGCTAGAAAGATGGCACAGTCAATCATGGGTAAGTGCAGCTTTGACAGCAGTATCACAATGACGTGTCTGATTCAAAGACTGGCACCATGCAAACAAAAGTACTCTTGTAGGTTTATGGTTTTATTTTTATGAAAAGTCTTTTATTAATAATAAACATAGTATTATAGCTTATACATTTCCTTAACAAATCTCAAATCTTTCACCATTCTAAATATCATTGTATCTGAAAAATTTTTCAATGAAAGATCTTTTATTTTAAAAGTTGTATTTGTATTTCTATATGTGCAATACAGGTGAAGGTTATTCAGTGTTAAAACTTACATAAATGTGGTTCATCATTAATATTAATATTTTACTTTTTCAGCCAGTCTGCAACTTCAGCTGTCTGCGGCATGATATGACATTCCACTGTATTTGAATTCTTCATCACAAGTTGGAAAATACAAAGCGTTTATATTTTGATAGTTTTCTCTGTCAACGTGGAAAATCTGCAAAATCTAAATGAATTAATGGGTAATGTATCATTAATTCTCACAAGTGGTTGGAAAGAACCAAACAACTATTCAGCAACTTTTATGGGCGATGCTGTGTGAAAGCAATAAGTTGTTGATGAACATCCAAGGTCTTCTTTGAAGAATTTGACTTCTAGCCCAGGATTCTCATTATTTTGCTGTTAAATTGTTTTTTATGTGACCACATCTTCCACTGTATTGCATCCCTAGTACACATTTTTTGTATGAGTTATGTGTCAGTAATGTTGACAAAACTGTTAACTTTGCATATGTTCTTGGATGCATTTTTGTATGAGCAATGTGTAAGTAATGTTGACAAAATTGTTATTTTTGCATATGTTCTTGAGCATTGCATACCTAGGACACATTATTTGTATAAGATGTACGGAGTTCTGTTGACAAACATTTTATTTTCCATAATTTTACTAATGGTTATTTTTACGTACCATCTATTAATAGCCAGAATGGGTCATCGGCAAAAGAAAAAAGGCTGATGACCGCTTTTGGCTTTCAGTAGATGGATTATGTTTTTGATCATTGCATTGGACACATTTTTTGTAGTTATGTGTCAGCATTGTTGACAAAATTATGCCTCTAAGGCCTCTGATGCAGTACAATATGAATCACTATCATAACTCTTGACTTCAATATGTATGTATTTTATTGCATGTGTGACTAGTGTAGATCTCGATTATTTCGCACATTTGTAATGTCTGATCGTCCTTAGGACCTTCACTGTTTTCATTTTGGTTAGAAATAATACATATATAAGAGTGCGAACAGTGTAGATCATGATCAGATCATGATCAGATGGGACAACTGTGCCCGCTGATCAAATTCTACACTGTTTCATTTTCAATAAAGGTGTATAGATCTATCAAGTAAAGGGTTAATACCAGTATAGCTTTAATTAGATATGAACTTAAAAGATATGTTTGTTTAATGATTTATTAGGTTATTTCTGACCAGAAAGCAAACAGTGTAGATCCTGATTACATGGCATGTGTGTTCTGCCTGACCAGGATCTGCAATAAAATTTTGCAAATATATAGAGGAAAGGGTTAATTCAAACATGGTTTATTTGATTTTACAAAGGTATATTTACTAATGAATAGCATAGAATTATTGACTGGTTATTCAAATGTGACTGATTTTACAGTTGTTCAAGGTAACTTCGATTTTTTAAATTTTATTTGTGAAATAAATCTTTGTGCAATACCAAGAATTATTAGAATTTACTTTATAGTGGCAATTATCACCACTTAATGCTAAGACCGCCTTTGGGACTGGGAAACAGTGGTTATTATAGTTGAGTGGTCTTATATTTTGGGGAGGTATATCAAAACTATAAAAAAGGATACCTACTTTGAAGGTGGTCTTAATATTAGTGTGGTCTAAATGAGGGGGTTAACCATACAGTGTATATATACTCCTTGTCAATAGAAAGTTAACACTTTGATAATTACTTTGATAATAACTAATGCCTGTAAGTAATTGATTAAATTTTAATGGATTTATAGGAATTTCTACTTATGATGAAAATTGAAACAATTACTATGTTGCCACCATTCTGTCAATTTCAAGTTACATGGTTTCCATTTTGTTGATATTTTTCCATTTTCAAAGGTTTAGAAAATAAACGCCAGAGTTTGTCTTTAAAGCAAACATTGGAAACTTTCAATTGTTAAGTAAATTCAGCAGAAAAAAACCTGATGACAGTGAGTTACCCAAAATTCAAGAATGTACTTGTGCTATTTCACGATACTGAATAGTTTCAATACATCAATGCAAATGGTAAAAATGGTAACTTTTTATTTGCGGTCAGTATACATAATAGTATATGAATACAGATTTTATATCTAATGCTTCTAAAGTATCAATTATGTTACCATATCCATAAAATGTAATATAAAATAAAACATTACAACAGAATGAAATTAGTTTTTAGTTATATTCATTTGCTAAAATGCTGACATTAAAAATGTTAAGAAGATACCAACAGAATGTTAATGAGCAGCCATTGTTCACTGTAGTTTTAGTTTTCGGTTGTCGATTCCGAGAGAGGCAGTGCCTAAGTTCATATTACAGAGTTTATAAAAAGTTGAGACATATCATTACCGTATTTCATCATGTAATCGGAAAAACAGCATAACTCATTGAAATTTCAATAGTACATATAGCGTTATTTGCATTATGTTGACGTATTTCTATTTATGGATTTAAATAAACCTGAAATCTCATAATTAGCTCGTGATTCTCTTGTCTTGCATTCTGTTTGCTGAATATCATATTTTACGCCACGTATTTCTTTTAGTTAAAAACGCAGAAGGGTGTATTTGAAATTCGATCAACAAACATTATTATCCATAAGATGAATTTGTTCTTGCAGGATTTTTCTTACAGCACCCTTATTACGTATTTCCATAGTGAAATAGCGAGACCATGGAGTATTCCATATATTATAAACTAGTTACAAATGACTTACACTATTATAATTTTAATTCTTGTTTTTTTCTACTAACAGCAAAAACATAGACTAGTATACTTTGCTGCTGTTTTTATTCATCAAGTTAAAAACGTTTATTAAATGATACTTTTATGTTATCTATGATCATAAACGAACTTTAAGTGTTCAATAACACCCTTCACATTAAAAGTTTTCCTTCATGATGAGATCAGTGAGCCAACACAATTATTAAACTTTTCGAAAACAACAACAACAACAACAACAAACAGGCGACTTACATGTAGAACGTATTTACCTTGTTTAAAAAGGGTTGATAGTTTAAAATATAAGCAAAATACTATAAGTAGAAAAGAAGGTCACTTTCCATTGAGCGCAACTCAATATTTACACCAATAAACAGTACAATTTTGACCATCCCAAACGATGGTATGCATATGGCGGTGAACATGGAACCTTCAATGCGGTATTTTCAGATTAATACCATTCCATGTTCAGCGGCGTATGGTCCCCAGATAAAAGATTCTGTTTTCCCTAAACGAGAAAACAATGGGCGGAACTAAACAGAATAGAATTTTGAGAGGGGATCTTAGAATATAAGAAATAGTGCAGCTTTCAGCCATTTATCACCTATAAACAAATTTGCAAACCAATTAAATGTAAGAATTTCCCGGTAACACATTCACCTTGATTAACGCCTTAAAAAATGCAAACCTAAACTATTAAAGTTACCTGGCGAATAATAATAATAATAATAATAATAATAATAATAAACACAGTAGCGTTGTTTGTGCCTCGAAGCGGCTGTAAAAATTTCCCCTGTATATTCAGTCAGTGTTGTTATTAATAACGATCTTTGAAGGTCGTTAAGCACGATACTTATGTACAATGTTAATAATACTTCTAAAACTACTTCTGTCTTTATATTTCGGCCAGTATTAAAGTGGATGGTTTCGATATTCCAGCCAATATAGAGTTGGATATTGTTCAATCACCCTCATTATATACTTTCTTCTTTAAAGTCTTAAATTTGTCTTTGGCGTTGTCTGTGATATGTAGGATTTATATTCTCGGATGCCCTGTCAAAATCTTATAATGTTCTGTTCCGTTTAGGGCAAACTATTTAATATATGAAACCTGACAAAATGTTGTTTTTATCATTTTATTTTCAAACGGAACCCTAAACGATGCAACTGCTGTAGTTCTTAAAATTGTATAACTTTGCTTCGACTGCTTGTTAACAAATTAATGATATTTCACGACTAACTGTGCTCAAGTCAATTATTTAACGTTTAAAAGTTTAAAACCATGGCTGTTGTTGACAACTGTTCACAGTTAAAGTTTAAGACTACGTCTTTCTGATACAAATACAGTACTGTGAACGTTTAATGTTACAAACGAAACGGACGATACACGAAAAACGGACGCACGATAAACGATAGACGGACGCACGATACTCGATAGACGGACGCACTATACACTGTATACGAACGATACACGATACTGCTGTTTCATATAATTTGGGTACGAGATATTTAAACATTTGAAAATGCTATGAAAATATAAGACGAATGGTTGAAATTAAATGATATAATTTGAATATGTAAGTAACTTATTCACGTTGTACGGTAAAATTAAAGACATATGATGCACGATACACGATATACGGACGCACGATGCACGTTAGACGGACGCACGATACACGTTAGACGGACGCACGATACACGATAGACAGACGCACGATAGACGCAAATTTTGTAACATTAAACGTTCGCAGTACTGTACAAACCAAAAACTAACCAGTTCCAACATTGTGCGAATGGTTACGCTGTTTTTGAAGAAGTACATGTAAGTCGTTCGAATCATATAGTGCGAAAATGGCACAACACCTTATTTAAATATTACCGTTTTCACAGATTTTGCACTAACGAGACAATTTTCAATTTACATATTTAAACAAACTGAAATCCCGAAATTTAACTGTTGATACACGTACTCTGCTTTTGCCTTTAGTTTACTGAATATCATTTGTTATGTAATTTTTGTTTTCAGTTTAATGAAGTAGAATAGAGGATTGTATTATAATTCAATCAACAAATAATATCTCACACTATTATTATTTTTATTTTTCTTTCATCTACTTTCAGCCCAGCACCTGGGTACATCTAAATAATTTGTTTTTTATATTCATCAAGTTATGAACGTTTATTGAAGGCGACTTTCATGTTATTGTTACAGTAGATCATTTATGAAGTGCTCGATAACTCCCTTAACTTAGAAGTCTCCTTTTCAGGGAGCCAACACAATAACTAAACTTTAAAAAATCATACAACATAATTATGCATGTAATGCATCATCCTTGTTTCAATGTTTCAAAAGGTTAGATGGTTTATAATTTCACTAATTTGAAAATACTTTTTGTCGAAAATAAGATCGCTTTTCACATAATAGAGACAAAAAGAAACTAGTGAGATCATTTGGAAAAGTCCACACAGAGTTTATCAAAAATCGAGATAAATCGTTACCGTTTTTCGTCATCTTATCGCAAAAACGGCATTATTTCTTTAAATTTCAGTGGTACCTATAGCGTTATTTGCATTAAGGTGACGAATTTCTATTTATGGATTTAAGCAATAAAACTGAAATCTCATAATTAGCTCGTGATCGTCGACATTTGTTAAGTGTATACACTGTTAATTGAGAACTGACATATCGCTGTCATATTGCGTCACCTACGGTATAACTCCTTCTTATTTCAATAGCACTTATACCGATTTTGCAATAAGGTGACGACTTCCAATTTATAGATGCATAAACTTTGAATATTCTTTTTAAGAAAGCAGAGGGTTTTTTTTCAAAATAAAAATATGACCATATCCTTACAAACACTATTGTTGAGATAACACTGAAATGAAAAGCCAACTTCTCAAAAACTGTTGGCATTATTCATGATTACATGTATTACACAATTAAAAAAACCGGAAAAAACATATGTTTTCCTGAAAATAGTCAAATAAAGAGTATGGTGTACAATAATATCCATTTGTAATGCAAAGTGTCATATATGTTAAAAAGTTATGCAGTATTTCAGTAAAATGTTTATTACAATTGTCATAATGATGTTTATATAAGCAATATTACACCAGCAACACGATTAAACAAGGCCTTGCCTATTAACACTGTCAGTACACTTAAAAGTGCATATTTATAACCTTTATTGTTTATCGTTTTACATAAAAATATACCGTTAGTTGTTAAATAGGTTTGTCTACCTTTCGTAGGTTTATGTTTTGCAATAAAACAGATGTTTAATAAATATTCCAATTTTGTCACAATATTAATCATCTTTGCTGACTCTCCTTCAAACAAACACAAATACATAATAAATGCCAACAAATCTGCAGCAGCTTTAAACAGATACAGTTGTGTATATTACTCTCAATACACAGTTGTTGACAAACAATGGTCATTGCATAGCATGTAATTATTTATTAATAAAATGAAAACTTAAGATATGTACCATTATTCCCACTTCAAATTTGTCATATTATTATATCGGCCATAAATGGGTCACCATGGGTAAAGGTGCCTTTTGATTAGTTTTTTCGACATTTTAGTTGTTTCTATATTTGCTAAGAACTTACAATTATATATTACAGGCAAGTCTATCACAAATTTTGACTCACATTATTATGTTTATTTTGCCCATGTTGTCTGTTCAACTTTATGACATCATTTCAAGGAATAAAGTCAACTGTCTAGGGACACATTTTCCCTTGATGTGGCCTAAATAACAATGCATGTTCATGAATGCTTCACACTAAATGTTTCCTGAATGGGCAACCAGTGTTAATCTAGGTCAGCTGGCACATAAATTCCGCCTGAGTAAGATCTTAAACAATTGATGTTCGATTGATTATGTTATTAATTACTAAAAAGCAAATGGTGTCATTCATATTAGATTGCAGAGATGTCCCGACTGAACTGTATGACTGTATGCTTGTGGTATATTAGGTTCAGCACGATTACAGATATAATATCCTTCAATTCATAATTACTAAAGGTATATTTTCTTCACCATTTACACTTTTTTATCAATCAGGAATTGTGCTCATTAACAGTTTCTTCAGAAGCTATCTGAAAGCATCAAAGTATCCCAGTCTGTAAGCCGACAGAAATGTGTTGACTTTCTTGCGTTCATATCACCATTTGGCATTACATTATCACATAGTATATTTTACTGAATAAAAATTTTTGTCCTCGTGACTTCGTTTTAAACTACTACATGAATATTCAATCGGACTTGCACATTTCACAACACAAGTGATATGATTTAAAGTCTCAGCAGGCACCAAGTAGAGCATGAACAAGGTTCCATATCTGCACCACACACTGAACATTAAAAACAATAACATAGTGACATCCTTGTAAAGGTAAAATAACAACATTTGTTTGATTACACCAGTCAAAACTGACTCACATTATTATTTTTTTTATCTTTCTTTTTTCTAATTGCAGATGGGTCACATTCAACTAAGTGCATGTTAATACTATTCTATTGTTTTTACTCATCAAGTTATAATCGTTTATTGAGTTTATTGAGTGGGCCTTTTATAATATCTAAAATGCTAAATGGACGTCAGGTGACTAAATCATTCAATCCCTTTGCCTTCCCTTTCTTGGTGAGATCAGTGAGCCAACATAGGTACTCAACTTTTCACACACAAAAAAACACGCGACATTTGTGTATAATGTATAACGAACTTGGTGTCGTTTTTTATAGAATGATTTTATTACTACACATTTATATTGGCCAACAACAATTTAAGAATAAATATATCGCATCTGTGGTATTTCCAGAAAAACACATGCAAATCATTAATCACCGGTTAACAGATCCGCAACATGATCCCTTTAATTGTAAGAATTTCATAGTAACACACTTACCTTGATTAAGGGGTTTTTCTTAAGAAAAATACAAACGTTCACTTTTTAATATGTAACATAACAAAATGATGCTTTCTGTATTTATTTTTTTCAAGCGGAACCCTAAAAAATGCAACTGTTGAAGTTATTAAAATTGTATAGCACTTTTGCTTTGAAAGCATTTAAACAAATAAGTGAAATTAAATTTTTAGGATCCTGGAAATGTGAACAATTAAACTACTCTTACATGTAAACATTAGCTCTTATCCCCATGACACACTTCCAATAATCGCTTCTTTTCAAAATTCTAGATGTTTTTCAGTCATTGTTACTAAACGCATGTTTTTCTCACTCGCATGTATCTTATTTTGGCTAATCTCTAATCCAAACCGTAAATATGTAATCGTGTCATTGTTCATATCATCTGTCTCGTAGGTCGACATAAGAAATTAAAATTATTAAAAGAAATCGTGATTTAACTGTCAAAACACAGAATAATAACGTTACATGTATATTACTCGAAACTCTCTAACCGGGCTATGACGTCAATCACAGGAGCGTAGCATGCACTTTTGACTTATATAATAGTTTTGTTTGTCTTTACAATTTGCCTACTTGCTATTATAATTAGGACCAATAATGATCGTGTAAATATAAATATCATGATTATAAATATTAATGATAATAGTATATTTTTTTTCTTATCATTATTATAACTTACATTGATCGAGATTATTATGTAAATATTAATATCATTATAATTATTAATGTTAATAATATTATTATTATTTTCTTATCATTATTATAACTTACTTTGATGGAGATTTATCTTTCCTCTATTTTTTGTCCCTTTAAGCAAATCGAAACTATTGTATTTTTTTCTTTTTGTCTACAAGACATGGGTTATTATTAATTTCACGAGACTTGCTCTCTCCCTCCCCACATCACCACATCCAAATTGTTTTACCGGGAGTCAGATATATATATTGTGTTATATTGTCCTTTTTGTGTAACCATGCACTTGGACGAAAATAAACGATATGTTCTGTTCTGTTCTGTTCTTGATCACTCACGACAAACTGTTCCCGGGTCAATTATTATAAGTGTAAAAATGTAAAACCATTATTGCTGTTATTGACAACAGATCACAGTTAAAGGTTTAAGACTACGTCTTTCTGATAAAAATACAAACAAAAACTAACCAATTACAACATCGTGTGATTGGTTACATTGTTTTTGAAGAAGCAAGTCATTCGACCCCTTAGTGCAAAAATGCCATAACACCTAATTTCAATATTACCGTATTCATAGATTTTAAATTAACGAGACAATTTACAATTTATATATTTAAACAAAAAAACTGAAATCGCGAAATTCAATTGTTGATACACGTACTGTGTGTATGATTTAAGTTTACTGAGTATCATTTGTTATTTGATTTATTTCTTTTACTGTTAAATGCAGTAGAATAGAGGATTGTTTTATAATTCGATCAACAAATAATATCTCACACTATTAGTATTTTTATTTTTCTTTCATCTACTTTCAGTTCGGCGAAGAGGTGAGTACATCTAAATAATTCGTTTTTTTTATTCATCAAGTTATGAACGTTTATTGCATCTTATTGTAGATCATTTATGAAGTGCTCGATAATTCCCTTTACCTTAAAAGTCTCCTTTTTTGTTGATATCAGTGAGCCAACACAGTAACTAAACTTTAAAGAATCACGCGACATATGCAGATCAACCTTGTTTCAATGTTCCAAAAGGTCGGATAGTTTATTATTTCACTAATTTGAAAATACTTTAAGTCGAACTTAAGGTCGCTTTCCACATAATATAGACGAAAAGAAACTAGTTAGATCATTTGGGAAAGTCTATACAGTAAAACACTATAACTGTTAAAAGCGATCAAATTAATTGGTAAGTTAGATTTCATTTTGATAAATCATTTGCCTCTTTAATAGCATAACACCTTCGTTTGCCTCTCTGATAGCAGCAATGGAGAATTATTTTCCCAGAATTATCATTGGCTATCATTGATTGTTTTAACAAGTCTGCTAGAGGGAATATACCTGTCAATCAATTTTTGAACAGGTACATAATACCTGGCAGGCTCTGAAAATAAGTTAGTTTTTGTTTAGACAAATTTGGGGTAACTTGGAGAATTAATATGGGGATATTTTTATGGGCTACTAGTAACCTTTAGAAGTAATAAACAGTAGAAATGTGACAGTGTTATTTATTTAAAACCACTATACGATCAAGGACAATGAAAGCGCTACATGACCTTCCAATTTTGGTGCCTTGACCAGGGTTTGTGGATTGTTTTGTCGCGACCAAACGACACTTTATGAAATGCTGGACATTTTCGTGTAAATCGTAAATCGTAAAATGCTGGACATTGTTCAATTAAATTTCTGATAAACCTGGATAGCTGCTCCTACCACAACCGTGAGTACGCTTTTATACTGTAGCAAATATGGCAGAAGAAGAAGAATTTGTTCACATTTTTCGTTCTCTAGGGGATAAATTGACAGGATCGTCAACTACTATGGGTGCACAAGGGGGAATCCAAGGTTGTTCCTTCCTTCGACGGGGATAGTGAACAATTTAAAGAATGGATAAAAAGTATTGAAACGTATGCTCTCTTGGTGGTTGGTATGACCCAAGATAGTATAAAATTAGTGACATATCAGGCAAGTAAGGGTCCCATAGGTGATTTTCTTAAAGGATATTTGGACGCTAATCCAAACTCTACATGGCCCCAAGTCAAAACTGAACTGCAAGCTAGATTTGCAGAGGTGGTTGATCCGCATCACGCACTCTTACTGTTGAGTGAAGTAGTCCAAAAGAAAAATGAAACTGCAAGTATATGCATAATGGTTAATTGCACTGGGCGAGGATGCATTTGAAGGCCAAGCGCCCGCTGTCCAAGACAATCAACTTATTAGCTATTTCATTGACGGTCTTTTTGAGGATTCAATGAAACTTAAGGTCACGAGAACTAATCCGCGTACTATGCAAGAGGATATTCAAGTTGCAACAACTGAACAAAATTTGTACAAACGTTTTAAATTGCGCGCTGGCCATGATCTGCAACTTTCACATGACGAACCAAGACATGAATCTATGGACATACTGTAGGACACTTTCGAAAACAACAATGTTACTATTGCAAAAAGTATGTCATGATCAAAAAGCCTGTAAGGAGACAAAACGAGAAGTTAGTACCGTGACTGATACTAAGGATAAACCAAAGCGCATGCCAATTGACCGTACAAAGCTTGTTTGTTTTCGTTATCAACAAATTGGCCATTTGCAAGTGAATGTAAAAACACACTGAGTCAGTTAAACGATACTGCTCCTCACATGTAGAAGGCAATGAGAGTCCAAATCAAAACATACCCACTCGTAGCATTTCAATAAATTCTAATCCGAATTCTTGTTTGATTAGGGGTCAAAACTGACTCACATTAATATTATATTAATCTTACTTTTTTCTAATTGCAGATGGGTCGTATTGAACTTAGTGCATCTTAATACTATTCTGCTGTTTTTATTCATCAAGTTATAAACGTTATTGAGTTTATTGAGTAGACCTGTTATGTTATCTAAGATCATAAATGGACGCAAAGTGTTTAAATGATTCCCTTTGCCTTCCCTTTCTTGGTGAGACCAGTGAGCCAACACAGGTACTCAACTTTTCACACACAAAAAACAACACGCGACATTTGTGTATAATGTATAACGAACTTGGTGTCGCCCTTTTTAGAATAATTTATTACTACATGTTCATAATGGCCAACATTAATTTAAGAATAAATATATCACAGCTTAAGTTGTCTTCTTTGTCATTTGTGTTATTTCCAGAAAAAATACACTAATAATAAGAACTTTTGCACATGCCAGTCATTTATCACCAGTAAACAAATCCGCAACACGATCCCTGTAATTGTAAGAATTTCATAGAAACAAACTTACCTTCATTGAGGTTTTTTTAAAGAGAAAATACAAACTTAAAGGGCTTGCCACTCTCCTCCCAACTTTGTTCATCGATAAAAAGAAAATTATCAAAATCTCAATAATAGCAAAATGCCGTTCAATAAAACTTTTTCTGCTGGATTGTTGTTTTTCATGGGGTGATCTGGGAGTGATTTATACTTGTTTGCCTGGAGAAGGACTTTGGTTTGTCTTCTTTCATGAAGTGGTTGGATTCCAGTCAGTTTCTCCATGAAGGCATGTTTTCTTTGAACGCATCTTCGACTTCCTGTGCTAGGTATGTAGTCTGGTCTCCTGTGGAAACGGAATTGTCGGAAACCGGGTTGTTTAGATGCCATCAGGTCGTTGGTCACCAGGTACCACTTCAGTCGTGCATTCAGAATCCTCTCCATGGTCTTTACAACACAGCTGGTGAGGCTGATCGGACGATAGCTGTCTGCCTTCTTTGGGTTCTTCCCTTTCTTGCGTATAGGGGTCATTGTCGCCTCTCTCCAGATCTGAGGTAGCTGCCCTTGTTTCCAGCTGTAGTTGTAGATGTCCAGAAGTTTGCACATTGCTGTATTACCCAAGTGTGACAGCATCTCGTTGGTGATACCGTCTGGACGCGGAGATTTTTTGGTCTTCGGCTGTCTGAGAGCTGTCTGTAGCTCATGTAGTTTCAGGCGCGAGTCCATACACTCTGACGTGCCCTTGGCTGTTTTCCTGTCCCTTTGTTCTTTTCTTGCTTCTCCCTGTCGTTCTCTGTTGATGGGGATGTCACTGACATCTCTGTAGTTTTGGGCAAAGACGTTTGCTGCTTGTTTGCCCATTGACAGCTCTCTATCATCTTCCAAGGTGACTGGGCCTCTCGTTTTGTCCTGGTCGTCGTTCAGTTGTTTCGTTAACCTCCACAACTTACGGCCATCTCTCGCGAGGTTTAGTGAAGCTGTCTTGTTTCTCCAGCTCTTGCCTCTAGCTTGTTCCTAAGGAATTTGGTCTTGGCATGCTGTAGGTTGGGGTTTGCCTCCTGTGAGGGATTTTTAGGCTACCACTCTGGCTTCAGACAACTTGGTTTGCAGCTCCTCTAGCTGCTCACTCCAGTATGGCTTGTAGTCTTTTCTCGCACCTCTAGGGATGGACTGCTGTGTTGACTCGAGGATACATTGATTGAAGTCTCTGAATATGTTGTTTATGTCTCTGCCTTCAACTGTGATGTCTTTGCAGAGTCCATCACTCGCAGACTGGAAAAGGGACCAATCGGCCTTCCTGTAGTTCCATCTGGGTAGGCTAGATGACATAGAGAAAGTGTGGTCTAATATGAGGTGGACTGGGCGATGATCACTGCCTCCAAGCTGTTCAGTGACTTCCATCTGGACATGTCGATGTATGTCGTCAGTGCAGAAGGCAAGGTCAGGCGTTGATGTTGTGTGCCATTTTCTGGAGTAAAAAGTTGGGGGATCCTCCGGCTGATTGATGAGGTTTAGCTTGTTGTCATTTTGCCAGGTTTCCACTTCCTCTCCAGCTTTGTGAGTGACTATTGAAGTCTCCAACAACCATGAAATTTGTTGCTTCTGTTGGAATATGGTCTAGCGAACGAGCTTTGTCGTTTGTTGAGTATATGTTCACAAAAGTCAGCTCAAAGTCGTTCTTTCTAAGGCTCAGTACTTGGAATTCCGAGTCATCCATATGTGTTTTAGTCTCGATAGCATCAATGTTGTTCCTGACTAATGTCAGGATGTCTCCTTTCTTTCTTCCAACCCTGTCGCTTCGGAAGCACTGGTATCCTCTGACCTTAAAGGATTTCGCTGGTTGCAGGTGTGTTTCCTGAATGCAAAAAACATTGATGTCATTCTCACGAAGAAAGTGCTGTAGTTCAGTCTTTGTGTTGAAGACTCCTTCTGCGTTCCATTGCATCACTTTGAAGTGTTGCTGTTGAACTTTCCTCCTCCTTGGCTTGTTGTAACCCTTTGGTCTCCTCTTGGTATGATAGAAGGAGTCACCCCCAGTAGCTTTCGGTGGACTCTGTCGGGGCTCAGAGCCCGGCACTGTACCTCCCTGGAGGGATTCCAAAGATCCAGCATCACATCGATGAATACCATAGGATCGTGTAGTCATAGCGTAGTTACGTGATGCCGTGGTTTTTTTAGAGAGTGCCAATGGCCCAGTATCTCCGATTTTAACTCTAGGTTGATTAGGGTTACCTCGCCCAAAGCCCTTGTCGACCCAACGCCTGACCACATGGCAGTGGTGTTTTTTGGAAAGGTTGTCTCCCTTGGTTTGAAATAAGAGTTTTTCTTCTCCTAGACAGACTGCCTTCCCAGGCTAACGAGCTCCATCTACCCGAAGCAATGGTTATGGCGCCACAGGTCCACCTTCGCCCCTTCTCCTGTTAGTAATAGCAGGTCCGACGGGTTAATAACAAGCCACCCGTGCAGGCCAGAAGCTGGACATGGTAGTCAGAGGCTATATTTTACGCAAGCCATTGGGAGCACTTTTTAAGCGATGGGAGCTTATCCAACATTGCCACCCACGGACCAGGAAGCGACGAGGAAATTGAACGTCAAACACACTTTTTTACTAATATCTCGTAAAGTTTACATATGTAATTCAAGAGGACACAATAAATTGTTGTCAGTATCATATTACTCATGTAGGCATTTAAAATGATGTTTTGTGTTGTTTAGTTTTTGTGAATTTATGTAAATAGAAGTTTAGGGAAATTTTTAGATCTCGCTTATTTTCTTAACTGTTCTAACGTGTCTTACCATCTGCAAAATAAAGATACATTAATAACATACATTTGGGCAAAGTTTCATTGTTCCAGAGTCAATTATTGAAATTTTTTAAATTTACAGATTTTACATTAACGAGACAACTTCCAATTTATATTTTTAAACAAATAAACTGAAATCCCGATATTCAAGTTTTATACACGTACTCTGTTTATGCCTTAAGTTTACAGAATATCATTTGTTATGTAATCTATTTCTTTCAGATAAATGAAGGAAAAAGAGGATTGTATTACTATTCGATCAACAAATAATATCTCACACTATTATCATTTTTACTTTTCTTTCATCTACTTTCAGGATATCACAGAGGTAAGTACATCTTAATAAATTTTTTTTCATCAAGTTATGAACGTTTATTGAGTGAGACCCTCAACTTATTGTAGATCATTTATGAATTGCTCGTTAACTCCCATAAACTTAAAAGTCTTCACTTTGTTGATATCACTGAGCCAACACAGTAACTAAACTTAAAAAAAAAACACGTGACATATGCATATATTGCGTCAATCTTGTTTTAATGTTTCAAAAGGTTGGATATATATAGTTTCGCTAAATTTGGAAATACTTTAAGTCGAACTTAAGGTTGCTTTCTACAGAGTAGAGATTACAAGAAACTAGTTAGATCATTTGAGAAATTCTATACAGAATTTATTTCAAAATTAAGACATTTCGTTACCGTATTTCGTCATCGTATCACAAAATTGGCATAACTCAATATTACATATAGCGTTATTTGCATTAAGGTGACGAATTTCCATGTATCGATTTAAGCAATAAAACTGAAATCTCATAATTAGCCCGTGATTCTCTTGTCTTGCATTCTGTTTGCTGAATATCATATTTTACGCAACTGATTTCTTTTAGTTAAAAACGTAAAAGCGTGTATTTTTAATTCGATCAACAAACAATATTATCCTTGAGTTGAATGTTGTTCTTGCTGGATATTTCTTATAACTCGTATTGCGTATTTCCATTATGAAATAGTGAGACCATGGAATAGTCCATATATTGTAAACTAGTTACAAATTACTTACACTTATATAATTTCAATCCTTCTTTTTCTACTTACAGCCAAAACTCAAGTTAAAAGTAACAAAAGACTTGCAGACTACTTTGCTGTTGTTTTTAATTCATCAAGTTAAAAACGTTTATTAAGTGAGACTTTTATGTCATCAAAAACGAACTTCAAGTGTTCGATAACACCATTCCCATTAAAAGTTTTCCTTCTTGATAAAATCAGTGAGCAAAACAATTATTAAACTTTTCGAAAACAACACCAACAAACAAACACGCGACCTACATGCATTTATCTTGTTTAAAAAGGTTTGATAGTTTAAAATATAACCATAACACTATAAGTAAAAATTAAGTTCGCTTTTCATAAAATGATATTGCCTATTTAGGTTATACAATGATTCAGGTTCATCATGGCCACAACCAATTTAAGAATAAATACGCGAACTTCTTTGCCTTTTGTGCAAAATGTTAATCATAAGAAATCGCGAAGCTGTCAGCCATTTATCACTAATAAACACATTTTCAACACAATTATAAATGTAAGAAATTGAATTCCACGGTAACACATTTCACTTGATTAACGTCTTTAAAAAACAGCAAACCTAAACTATTTAAGTTGCCTGACGAACAATAATAATAATAACACAGTAGCGTTGTTTGTGCCGTGAAGCGGCTGTAAAAAATTTCTCCGTACATTCAATCAGTGTTGTTATCAATAACGATCTTTGAACGTCGTTAAGCAAGATACTTATGTACTATGTTAATAATACTTCTAAAATTACTTCTGTTTTTATATTTCGGTCATTTTTAAAGTGAAAAGTTTCGATATCCCGGCCAATTTGGGGTTGGATATTGTTCAATCACCCTCAGTATATATGTCCTGCTTTTTTAAATGTGGCCTTTGGCGTTGTCTGTGATATGCAGGATTTATATTCTTAGATCCCCTGTCAAACTCCTTTTATATTAAGTTCAGTTTAGGGCAAACCCATTCTTTTATCTTGGGATCATACGCCGCGGAACATGGAATAGTATTAATCTGAAAATTCCGCATTGAAGGTTCCATGTTCACCGCCATCGTTTGGGATGGATCAAAATTGTAATGTTTATTGGTTTAATTATTGTGTTGCGCTCATGCGGCGTGGGAGAAATATGCATTTCCATTACTGCCTATGAACAGTCCCCATCAAACCGAGCCTGCAATATTTCATCTGTGTTGTGTTCGATGGCTTTGAAAGGCTGTAACCCCTCGGGTTCTCACTTTCGTTTATTGATTGTGGCGTCCATTTTGAAACTGATTATTGTAAAACAATGCTTTCTTTTTCTCTCTACTTTTTGGTTGTGTGGGTAGGCTGTGTCTGCTTGATGTGGCGATTCCTAATATGCATATTTCACTTTTTTCATTCAATCAATTACTCGTTCAATCAATCACTCATTCAATCAATCACTCACACATCTTAATCATTCAATAAATAATCTCTCATTCAGTCCCTTATTCATTTATTCATTCAATCATTCGATCACTCCCTCATCCATTCATTTGATCAATCATACATTCATTCAATCATTCACTCCCTCATGCGCCGGGAAAGATTTTATGTGAATAACATTAAAAATGGTGAAGCTTTACGGGTAATGTGAACCGAGCAACATTAAAGCTTATCTAGCGGTCTGAACAAATAATTGGACAACGAGTGCGAATACCGATTCACCTGGTGACAACTACCCGTGACTAACCCCCGGGCTAAAGTATAATGACTGTATCGACTCACAAAGGTAGGTGTAATGGTTAATACCATTGATTGAAGAAATATCGGGGACCTGATAGAGACATTCTAACGCGAGCGATTTAAGTAATTGAATAAATCTATGAATGAAACGTATTGGGAACGTTGACTACGAGGGGTGTTCAATATATAATGAGACTGTGTTCATATCTTTTATTTGAAACATTTAACGGTAATATGCAATAGATAATAACAAAGTTCATTCATTTCTGAATACATTCAGAAAATATTTAAAAAATCCACAAAACAGCTTTAAAGTTACAGCATTTATAAGAAGGTCATGTTTGCATCATCGCCCCCGGGCAACGTCAGCGACGTCGATCGCATTGTAAACGTCGCTATATTGTTTTATCACATTCATAGCTTTTCAAAATAAGCTGCCGAATGCAGAACACATCATTGGTGGCGTGCAGCCCACAAACTAATGACTTATTAACTGATAAATATTAATGCAGGAATTATAAATGTCTTAAAACCAAATAAATGAATTCTTATGTTTTTATTATGATTTTATATAGAAAAACGCCGATATACTTAAATTACTGAATCTCTATAGGAATTATGCAACACTTTTATGTATTAAATATTTAATTAACTTTGCTCATGCTTAAATCTTTTGTCAGTATGCGATGCGCAGTTCCAAAGCTCCATCAGCAATTTCGGCAAGCTCCCGCACCCTTAAACGTCTGTCCATATCAAGCGCTGACTGAATTGACGCTACGCATGACGCTGTCACGGACTTCTTACTACCGAACCTTTGCTCGTCATTAAGTGCTGTATGTCCCTCAGAAAAACTGTTTGTGCCATCTAAATACTAACACACGACAAGCACTGTCTTTCCCCTTAGTCTCTTGTAACATTGTAAATGTTTTCGTTGCCGATTTACCTAAATTCATACACAACTTAATGTTTGCCCGCACTTCAATACGTTCTTGTGTCATCATTATTAAGTGACAACGTGTTAGGGTGACCGTAAACAAATGTTGATTATTTCAACGTTTTACAACCAAATGAGGTCATCGATATAACGAACAAAACATTGGCGGATTTTTATGTAATTTCAAAAATAGGTTCTTACTTTACTTTATATTATAATGTATGTCTTTATTATACAGAATGGACGGGGGCGATAACGCGTTAAAATGGTTTTTGGAATGATCATAATTTCTATGTCGCATTATATTTTTTCTACCAAAGCCGGTATTCTAATCAAGGATAAGTTATATTTAATAATGATACCAAATTTTGATATATTTCATGTCAGAATAAAAATATATGAGGACAGTCTCATTATATATTGAACAACCCTCGTATAAGTATCATAAAGAACGATTAATGATAATTGATTCATTATATTTATAAAGGACGCGTATGGAGGGTTAATGTTTAATGATACTACAGATATTTTATAACCCCCCGAGGTCGTCAATACTATGCGTTATTTTTTTAATTAAAGATCGATCCGGTGACGATGAGTCGTTCGATCCCGCGCCGATGAGTCATACGATCCTGCGCCTGTGAGTCATTCGATCAAGCACCTGCGGCAACGAGTCATTCGATCCAGTGACGATGAGTCATACGCATATGACTTCACGATGAGTCATTCAATCTCCAATCCTAAGTGCCCCGCGCCCCATTTCAATACGTCAATGTTATATACTACTTGTATACTTTAACCCACAGAATGCACACAATGTTTTTGTAAAATACAAAGAAAAAGCTACTTAATTGTTTAAACGTGGTAGAAGATCGTCAATTTTTATTGTGTTAACGCCATGTTGTTTGCTTGCATAATGCTCCCTATAAACTATCTAACGTCCTTTCCCTTGTTCCGCATAGTTTAAGATAATTCGTTTTACCAACTTTTATTAATACTTACACACTATCATTTGTTATAATACAACAAGAAAACAAGAAACACAGTTTTCATTACAATTAACTTCTTTCTGATTTAAAGGTTATTGAAAATTATCAAAAATATTTTGATTCAAATACACAAAACATTTTATGAAGCACGATTTATCGCTAACACCAGTTCTTATACAATTGTTACATTATCCGCGTTATAGCCTTACAGTTATTATATATTGCTAAAATGTTTTTGAAACCACTGAAGAAAATCTATTTAGGTCTCTTAAAAACTCAAATGTCCTCCTTACATTATTGTAGCTGTCTAATTTGAGTAACATAGTTTTGTCCAGTTGGAAATTTATAACTCATTATAATAGATTGCAATTCGCGATATCTTCAACGTTACATCTACTTTACGTTGACAATCATAACCATGACCGTTAATCATTATAAAACTTTCAGACGATTAAAAAAGTGAAATCTCCATATCAGGAATGGCCACATCTAGACGATAAAGGCTCCCATTAGCCAAAAATATGGTGAAAAAAGAACACGTGTTATGAAATGATCAATTTTAATTTTTTAAGACATCGAAAACAATTAACGAAAATGAAAACTTGATGGGTTACCGTTTTGGAACGATCAGTGGCAAAACAATTGGCCATCGGATATTTAGATCAGGCTCTAGGGTGCACCAACCACACACTTGCCCAGAGAGTTCATTAGAGGATAAATTAATTGAATAGGTCATGTACTTGTGTAACTGCAATCACCTGATTCGTGTTATCCTTTGCATACTGCCTGTCATTGAAAGTAATAACTTAGTCGTGTTAGTATTTTGGTTGAGTGCATGAGGAGATATGGAACGCGTTTGATTTCTTAAAGCTTTCAAAATGATACAAGAGTTAAAATACATTACTGTAATATCTAATGACTTTTCTATTATTTACTTGCAGGAGGAGGAAACTAGGAAAAAACTGGTAAGTATTCGCCATTTGATTTATACATGTCCAGTCACCCGTTTGACCTAAATCATTACCACAGCAAGTTCACTTTTGATGCAACACACGTGGTTATAGAACTTGACCTAATGATGTATCAACTTTTTGTTGTATCAAACAATGTTGTTGATAAAACTTCACGTAGCATATCCTCTACAGTTTCTTTGTGGCTGACAACAATTTAAACTTTAAAAAATCAACACTTTGGCTATATTTGCTGTCTTATTCGACACTTCCATCAACATGATAGGCATGATCTCAAGTTATGCTGCCCTCGGTCCAGATATCACTTATTATTGTAATTTCGGCACACTCTGAAACAAATTGCGAATTACTTACTCAATGCTTAATGCATACCGACTGACAGCAATATTCAGCTAGTAGTAATCATTTTATAAAATGTAAAAGAAGATGCTTAAAGTTTTATAAAGAATAGATCTGAAATGAACCTCGTAAAGAATTTCACATACAAACAATGGCATCTCTACTATCATCTGCTATAGCTGATTATCCAACTAAAGACTCAAGTATTAAAAAGTTATAGCTTTGGTGCAATTACGCTTTAATTAGCACGCTAATTACACCTTACTAACCTCACAAATTTGACAACAATTGACCTCACAAATCAATACATGCCTTTGACGTTGACGACGGTAAGGGTAATATGCCTAGTTGATCAGCCTTTACACATCTGTTTACTAAATGATACCGTCAATGATCTCAACGGTTATGCTTTGAGACACATTTTACAAGTTTACTGTGGGAGTGTGCTAAGCGTGCTAGTTATCTAGGCTTGATTGCCCCAAATCCTTTTACTAGGACATATATTCAAGATGACTTGTCTGTCCTTGTATGTTTAAATCTTATCTTACAATTGCATGCATCTATTTATGTTAAATACATAATAATTTAATAAAAATAACACATATTTGTAGTCACCAATGATTCAATTGGTTAGAAACTAAATACAAAACGGGTTCACAAATAATAGCCTAAAGACTATTTACCAAGTAATACTTGCAACGTCGTACATGTTTTTCGTGCTAATTAATTCTTAATTGAATTTCAATTTCATGGAAAAACATCTGGTGGAAAAGGGATAAGGTATGAGACTTATAACTAATAACTAATGACTCTTCTATTATTTACTTGCAGAAGGAGGAAACTAGAAGACAACGGGTTAGTATTTTCAAATTGTCCTTTGATTGTTGTTTACGACAATAAGTGTTATTAATTACGAATGTGTAAACGTTCCTTTTTTCTCCATACGTTATTATATATGATATATATGTGATATTATACACGAGAAAATTAACAAAACTCGACAAAGAACTGTCTTAACCACTTTATCCCCGAGAAGATTATCCAAATATTTATTTTATAAAAAATTAGAAAAGTATTTTGTTTCTCACTGTTAAATTTATCCGAACGTATCTGTCAGCATTTAACCTATGGAATCATAACCGAACAGATTTGAAAAACGAAACTAGATCGCAATAGATGAAAGGGGACTTTGAAAGCCACAAAACACGACAAACATGTAAATATTGCAATGGAAATGTATAATATTTACTAGTCACGCCGACTGGTTACAGGTTCAGCACCACTTTGTATTCACACCATTGAACAGTACAAATTCGATCTATCCCGAAAGAAATATCATTTAACTGTCACGACGATAAGGGTAATATGCCTAGTTGACCAGCCTTTACACATCTGTTTACTTAATGATACCGTCAGTGATCTCAACGGTTATGTTTTGAGACACATTTTACAAGTTTACAATATTTTGCACAAATATAAATGCATTAAAAAAAAACCGAGTAGAAAACAATGCACAATAATGCGCACACAATAATTTAAGAAAATAAGAACATTAGGATACACATAAACATATGCATTCAATGAAATTATTTTAATCATCTGATGACTAAACATGTAGCACACCCCTCGCAGATGTTACTTCCCCTTGCCGTTACGGTTACAATTACAGTAACACTTCCACCAGAGACATTTTTAACATAATTTTGTTGTTTTTCAATCTAATAATCTAATCTAATTATTTTCAGTATTTCCTAATCCACAGCTTCATAATTAATTTTAAATAAAAATTATTCAAAGGAAACGTTTAAAGGATCCCGCTTTTGAATTGGTCATTTGAGGATATTTATCATAATCACGTGGTTTCTTACGTTACTTGTAATGGCAGGGATCTGTGCCAATAAAATCGCTGCACGGAGATTCAAAACGTAAAGTGTTTCATACCTAAGAGGGACTAAATGCAACCATCATGAACAAACAATTTGATTACAATCTTTACTACCGATTTATAATTGTACTCAAATGTTTTTCCTCGAGTTCAAACCTTAAATAGTTTATGAGTTTGTCTGATAAAATAATGATGACCATAAATGCTCAAAAAGAGAGCATATTCTTTAATCTTAAAAACAGTTAATAAGTCAATCTGTGGGAGTGTGCTTAGCGTGCTAGTTATCTAGGCTTGATTGCGCCAAATCCTTTTACTAGGAAATATATTCAAGATGACTGGTCTGTCCTTGTTTGTTTAAATCTTATCTTACAATTGCATGCATCCATTTATGTTAAATACATAATTATTTCATAAAAATAACACATATAGTCACGAATGTTTCAATTGGTTAGAAACTAAATACAAAACGTGTTCACAAATAATAGCCCCAAAGAGTATTTACCAAGCAATACTTGCAACGGTGTACATGTACTTAGTGCTAATTAATTGTTAATTGATTTTTAATTTATTGGTAAAGATCACTGGGGGAAGGGATACAGTATGAGACTTATAATTAATGACTTTTATATTATCTACTTGCAGAAAGAGGAAACTAGAAAAAAACGGGTAAGTATTTTGTCCTTTGATTGTTGTTTCCGACAATAGGTTATAAATTACGAATGTGTAAACGTTCTTTATACTTGAGAAAATTAACAAAACTCAACAAAGATCTGTCTTAATCGCTTTATCCCCGGGAGAATACTCAAAAGATGTATTTTATACAATTTAGAAAAGTACTTTGTTTTTCACAGTAACATTTACCCGAACGTTTTTGACAGTATTAAACCAATGGAATAACAACCGAACAGATAGGAAAAACAAAACTAGATCGCAATAAATGAAAGGAGACTTTGAAAGCCACCGAACACCACAAATATGTAAATATTGCAGGCTCGGTTTGATTAAGCCTGTTCATAGGCAGTAATGCAAATGCATATAAATTACTAGTCACGCCGACTGATTACAGGTTCTGCATCACTCTGTATTCACACAATCAAACAGTACAATTTCGATCTATCCCAAAAGAAATATCATTTAACTGTCTCTTAGGAACAGCTGAAGTTACCAAATGGGAAATGTTTTCACTCTAAAGTTAATTCGACTCTAAATATATCAACCAGCAAAATCACCCACATTATCAGAATGTTAATTTGTTTACTAACAGGTGGAACAATTGAAGGTAAGTAGATCTTAATGATATCCTTTTTTATTCTGTTTTTTACAACTAAGTCAAAAATATGGTGTTGTATGGGGTTTTTTTTCGAACCATAATTGGCCTTTGTATTATGTACTTTCACCCATTTGACCTTAATCTGTGCCCCTGCAAGTTCACTCTTGATCCAACACACGTGCTTAAAGAACTTGTCCTAATAATGATGTATCAACCTTGTGTTGTATAAAAAAAAATGCTGTTGATGAAACTTCATGTCGCATATCTTCTGCAGTTTCTTAGTGGCTGACAACAATTTTAATTTTAAAAAAATCAACACTTTGGCTATCTTTCCTGTCTTATTCGACACTTCCATCAACATGAGAGCCATGATCTCAAATTATGCTGCCATCAGTCCAGTTATCACTTATTATTGCAATTTCGACATACTGTGAAAAAAGTAATATATGCATATCAGCAATCGCCACACTCACAAAACACAGCCTCCACTCGCAGCGAAAAAGAAGAGAGAAAGAGAATGAGCATTTTTGTTATAAGTATGTCAATTCAAATAGGACGCCACAAACAATTAACGAAAAAGAGAACCTTTGGGGATACCGTCTTGGAACGGTAAAAGGCAAAACAAATCGCCACTGGGGGTTTAAACCAGGTTCTAGGGTGCACCAACCTCACACTTGCCCCAACAGTTTCTCGTATCACAAACAAGTACAAGTTGTCTTGGTGAAATAACTCCAACCCATCCATCGGCTCAACAATGTTGCATGCAAAAGCACACAAACATATAAACAGAAGAAGAATATAGCATTGCAAAGTCAAAGGGCGGTTACTCAATGATCTTACCAAGACAAGAGCTCCTGGAGCAAAATCAGCAAGAACACGATGACAGGGATAAAAGAAACAAAACGAGCTTCTAGATTATTTTAAGAAAATATATCCCCATAATCCTTCATTAACTCTTAAACCCCTGCCACCGTCGTGCAACCGAAGAGGTAAGCATAATGATCAACTGTGGATGGGCTAATCACCAGGTCTGCAGAGCGCTGTAAAATATCATGTTGGTAACCTTTCTTTTTAAATTTACAGATGGTTTTTACGAATAACCGGGAGAAATTAACATTGCCTTTTATCTTCTTAAGTTTACAAATTAAATCTCCATAACAAACTGGCTGTGAAATACCTTGTTGCAATAGTGATTTTAAATTGCACCTTCACTTTTGAATTAGATCTGGGTATCGGCGATAAAACTTGCAAAAGGTTTTCCTTAATTTGTGATACCGATAACCTTGTTTTTAAATTTTTTCTGCAACGCAAACATTACGTTCATTGAAATCATTCACATCGTTGCAAGCTCTTGAGAAGCGAGCAAGCTGTGAGATACAAACCCGTAAGATGTTGCACGAGGAACATCGCCGTCTAATATTGTAGAAGTGACGTAACAATATTTGCGAATTACAAAATGTACAAACTCAATGAAAAATGCATACCGATTAACAGCAATATTCAGCTAGTTATATACATTTTGTAAACAATGGCCTCTGCATATATCATCTGCTATAGATGCTTTACCAACTAAAGTTTCAAGTCTTTTAAGGGTTCTAGAATTGGCGAAATTACGCCGTAATAAGCATGCTAATTACACCTTACTAAACTCACAAATTTTGACAATTGACCTCACAAATCAAAACATGCCTTCTATGTTTGACAACGGTTAGGGTAATATGCCTAGTTGATCAGCCTTTACACATCTGTTTACTAAATGATACCGTCAATGATCTCAACGGTTATGTTTGAGACACATTTTACAAGTTTACAATGTTGTGCACAAATATAAATGTATTAAAATAAAACCGAGTAGAAAAAAAATGAACCATAATGCGCACATAAGTATTTTAGAAAATAAGAACATTAGGATACACATAAACATATGCATTCAATGAAATTATTTTAATCATCTGATGACTAAACATGTAGCACACCCCTCGCAGAGGTTACTTCCCCTTGCCGTTACGGTTACAATTACAGTAACACTTCCACCAGAGACATTTTTAACATAATTTTGTTGTTTTTCAATCTAATAATCTAATCTAATTATTTTCAGTATTTCCTAATCCACAGCTTCATAATTAATTTTAAATAAAAATTATTCAAAGGAAACGTTAAAAGGATCCCGTTTTTAGCTCGACTATTCGAAGAATAGGGGAGCTATCCTACTCGCCCCGGTGTCGGCGTCGGCCCCGGCGTCTCCGTCCGTTAAACAAAATATGCACTTTGGTCCATAACTTGAAAACTACATAGGATATCAACTTGAAACTTGGAATATATATTCACCATCAAATTCTACATCATAACCAACAAGACCCATAACTCTGCTTCCAATATTTTTCAAGTTATGCCCCTTTTTCACTTAAATTTTGCGTTAAGGAAAATATGCACTTTGGTCCATAACTTATAAACTACTTGAGATATCAACTTGAAACTTGGAATATATATTCACCATCAAATTCTACATCATTACCAACAAGACCCATAACTCTAAAACTCTGCTACTATTATTTTTAAAGGTTATCCCCCTTTTTCACTTACATTTTGCTTGGCTCATAACTTTGGAACTACTTGAGACATTGCCTTGAAACTTGAAATATATATTCAACATCCAAATCTACATCATAACCAACAAGACCCATAACCCTGCTTCCAATATTTTTCAAGTTATGCCCCCTTTTCACTGAAATTTTGTGTTAAGCAAAATATGCACTTTGCCCATAACTTTGAAACTACTTGAGATATTACCTTGAAACTTAGAATTTATATTCACCATCAAAGTCTATGTCATTATCAAAAAGACCCATTACTCTGCTACCAATATTTCTCAAGTTATGCCCCTTTTCACTTATGCAATTCTCTTATTACTTTTAAACAACTAGAGATATTACTTTGAAACTTGAAATATATGTTTGACATCAGATTCTCAATCATTATCAACAAGACCCATAACTCTACCGGAAATATTTCTGTAAGTTATGCCCATTTTGAACTTAGTTTTTGCATTAGCCGAAATATGCGCTTGATCCATAACTTTGAAACAACATGAGATATTAACTTCAAACTTAGAATATACATGTATAGTCACTATGATAATCTTTACAATAACCACCAAGACCGAAAACTCTCCTACAATTTTTTAAAATTTATGTCCTTTTTAAAATAGATTTTGCTTTCAAGTTATATGCACTTGGCCCATAACTTTGAAACTAATACAGATATCAACTTCAAACTTGAAAAACATTTTCACCATCATAATCTAGATCACTTTCACTTGACCTACTGTATGCTTTTTAAAAATAATGCTTTTTTCATTTCAGTTCTTTTTCTGTAACATTACTGAAGTAATTGATATTGAACTTAAAGTAAATTTCTCCAATCATAAATTACTAACAAGTTTTTTTAACTCTTCCAAAAATATGTCATAGTTATTCCCCTTTTTAGTTCAATATTTATGGAACATTATGGAATTATTTCTGTTATTTAAAATTACTTTCTCCCATTCACTTGTTAATACTTTTTCTGATTGCACATGAATGTTTGGCCATAGTTGTTATTGTTTTAATCTTCAAATTGCATTTGTTTCAAATGATTCGAATAGTTGAGCGCGCTGTCTCTTCGGACAGCTCTTGTTGAAATTGGTCACGTGAGGATATTTATCATCATCACCTGGTTTCTTACGTAATTTGTAATGGCAGGGATTTGTACCAATCAAATCGCTGCACGGAGGTTCAAAAAGCAAGAAAAAGTAAATTGTTTGATTCCTGCGAGAGCATAAATGCAAACATCTTGAACAAATATTTTTATTACAATCTTTACTAGCGATTTTTAAGTGTACTTATTTTTTTTGTTCGAGTTCGAACCTTTAATAATTTTTTCGACATTTATTCAAATGGTATGTTGTTGCAGGGTAGACGAGTTTAAGAAAAATATGCGAAAACTGGTTAAAAAAAGTTAAATGAATAAGGAAGTCTTCCCCTAATGGGAAAAATTTCATACTTACTTAAACTTGCAATATTCGTGATTTATTTTCATTATCTAATTTAAATACACATTTTTTTACCGTGTATTTTTTGGATTTTCTATTGTTTTATTCCCCGCTTTGTCTATTTGTGTAACGGAAAAAAAGACAATGGTGCGTGATTTTCAAAACGTGTTATGGGAGTGTTTGGCCAAATTTCTATGGAAACCATTAATTAACTGCAGTTATAAATTTTCTTATTGAAATATTCATATCATGTGTGATTTTTAAATAAATAGCTATTATATTGGTGAAATTCTTCAGTGACAGTATTATACAGGAATTCCTTTAAAAATCGAAAAATCAAAATTGCCGAAGTCACATTTGCCATTTTTTTCATAAATGTAAAGTAGGTACATCAATAAACAATACATAAATATCAACTATAATCCTAACTGAGTAAAATATAACTATTTTAAATAGTTTACCATAGTTTAATAACTTCAGAAATTAAGATTTGAAAATGATTACCCACTGTTTTGAGGTATGACCAGAGAGCAAAAAGACATAATATTAAATGAAAAACTAACATTTTTCTAAACATTACTACATCTGAAAGATGTTAATCTTAATAGATGAATAAAATATAACACTGCAATGATGTTTCCAATTATACAAGTACTGTTCACCATAACATAGAGTAAAATATTGCAGATTTAATGAGAGTACAAAGTGTCGTGTGTAACGGAAAATACCTTAATTTAATTTCTAATTAAGATATTTTCAACATAAAATGTTTCTCACAAAGCTTGTATCGTCCTTTTTAACATGCAAAATGAATTTTGAAGATATATTTTAAAATAAAGACATTAAGGGGTTGGGCCCTATTTTCCGTTTCCGACTAAAGTTTAGTCAAAAGACGGTGCATCTTAAAGACAAAATTTATTTGTCTTCTAGTTAAAATAGTTGAATTCACCTCTTCCTGTCATAAGATCATTCTTAGTTAAATTTATAGAGTGGCGGTTTGCTCATTCAATTTTGATTAAATTATATAACGAGTAAATATGATCAAACTCACAAATTCTGATTTAGGCAAGGCGTTTTGTCGCAACCAAGTTTGACGCTAACATAATGTGCGAAATTGTACAAATATACGTAAATACAGAAAAAACGTTGTTATTAAGGAACGGTTATGTTCGATTTGCCCAATGTTATAAAACTGAGCATATAAACCAGTCTCAAATCTCAAGCATCTGATTGGCTGAAATGGCGACCAGTCGCCATTTCAGCCAATCAGATGCTTGAAGCTTAAAACTGGTTTCCATTCTCAGTTTTATAACATCCAACCATTATAAAATGATGTGATTGGACGAAAATGATTAGCACGATCAGTTCTCTTCTTACATATTTCGGTTTTAACAATTATATACGAATTTTCATAATTCAATATTAATAACAGGAAATGAATGCATAAATAAATATAGTGTTGTCAAAAATTATAATTATCACAATATTCAGGGGAGGTCACTCAGCGTTGTAGTGCAGTCATGATCTACAAGGCAGTGAATATTACACGTTTTTCAAATCCGTGTAGAAGGTACCTTTTACGTTGATAACTTGTTTAATGTCTGATTATGTATTTAAGAAACGCATACCTTGATGAGGTAGTACCCAAATGATTTTCGGTACACGTACACGTAGGCGTACACGTCTTAATTCTCAACCGGCATGTCAAGTAAAACTCACTTCTTGCCAAGGATAGTGAGAACTCTTAAGCATGATTCCTTTCCTTATTTTGTTGTTGTTATGTGATAAATTTTTATCGAAACAATTAGATATTTATCACAAATTTATATTATATTGAATAGGAAATTGAAATTAGATAAAACATAGGGGCAGCCTAACTTTTACTTTTCGGAAATAGCCGATGTTGATTTCGTTGAATCTTAATAGAGCAACAAATGAACAAAGAAATAGACTAATTATGGCCAAAATCATTTCCTGATATTTAAATAAATAAAACAAGCAGCAAACTACAAATAATTGGCTTACGTGTAGAACATTCTGTACACGGAGATAACATGTAAAAAGTCTTGTAGTAAATTTTATCTACACATGTATTGATGACGTAAAGCACAGAAATATCTACTACACGTACCCGTACACGTACACGTCTTAAATCACAACCTCACTATTTAACGTAATTAACCTCTTAAATATTTTCGGTTGCATTTATCACGCTAATATGTATTTATTAATGTGAAACCTTTTCGGGCAAGTGTGAGGTTGGTGCACCCTAGAACCTGGTTTAAACCCCAGTGGCAATTTGTTTTGCCACTGACCGTTCCAAGGCGGTATCCCCAAAGGTTCTCTATTTTGTTAATTGTTTGTGGCGTCCTATTTGAATTGATATACTTTTATCAAACATGCTCTCTCTTTTTCTCTTATTTTTCGCTGCGTGGGGAGGCTGTGTTTTGTGAACGTGGAGATTCCTGATATGCATATGTTACTTTTCATATTTAATTAATAAAGAGGCAAAGGTAAAGAGTCTCTGACATAAATTATATTAGGGACCAAATTTGCCACTAACGAAACGACTTTTTCGTTTCCACCATAATTGATGCCAGAAATTGAATTTACGTGATTTTAGGTATCCAGTTTGATATTGCATTTCGCTGTTTGCAATAAAATTATAACGAGCCAAAATGTAAACTTGACAAAAATAACATGGAAAATGCCTGTTTCATAAATGATGCCAGTGAATGCATAAATAAGGAGGAAATTGGTCACCAGTATGTTTATCTTGGAAGTTGTCTGTTCAGTATCTATCGGTTTAACAACAAAAAAAGAGAAAAAAGGAAAAGAAATGCCTGGTTGTTGAAAATTAAACGTTTGATTTTGTTCTTTCTTTTAAGGCCGACGCTACAGTTTCATCAAAATTTTCCCAACATAGATTTCATTTAAACTTTGTGTATGTCAAGAACATGATGTTATGCAATGAACCCCCCCCCCCCCCCAAAAAAAAAAAAAAAAATGGGACCCTACCGAGGCTACTTGATTTTCATTAGATACCAAAGATGTCACATTTTTTAATCTGACACTGACATGAGAGAATCTGCTTACAGTTAGTACAAAATACAGAAGTAGGTCAAAATTCCTGTATATATAAGCATTTTATATTGAATATTAACTTGCACACCTATTATTTTGTTTGAACATAATAAAGCACTAATCATTTTAAGTTCTATGCAACTTCTGTAGATCCAGACTTTATCTGTAAGCTTGAGAGGCATTAAGCACATTGATCAAGGGTTTCACACAGTGTTTGACATACAGTGTATACATCAGTAATAAGTATACATTTTTAATTGATTTGACAAGTGACCAATTTCAATGATTTTCTGGTCTTTCAAAACATCTTCAAGGACATAATTAACATCAGCGCCTACATCGGGGACAGCGATATAGGTCACAATTTCTCCAACTTTCGTTTCATAACCCCTGAAACTTGTATCATTTTTGTCGGACGAAACATTCCAAGTTTCCAAGTTTAATGAATGTTTCATTTTATCCGCGCTTAGTTTTAATTTGTTCGCGCGTAAAAAGATTTTCGTTGTGAGAAGAATTACGCATCTAGGCGCAATGTATAAACCCAGATTGTACCGTGAACTGTGTTTTATAAATTGCGTTTAGACGGTGGTACAGTATACAATACTCCGTTTAAAAAACAGTAGCGTCGGCCTTTAAATAAAAGGAAGGTAATTTGCAAAAAACGGATACTTTTGTAACTATCTTATTTCTTTGCATTAATGGGCTTTAAAGATTGTGATTTTCCTTCTGTAAATTCCTTAAACTTCTTAATTTGACAGACAAATAATCTGTGTGAGACTTTTATGTTAAACATCTACGATCCGATCATAATTTAGGAAAGAGGAAATAACCTTGACCTCTGTTAAAAAAATAACATCTTCCTTCTTTATCAAATGCCTAGATATGTGCAAGTAATATTAGAAATAATTGTAAAGATAAAGTACAGCACCATAAAACAAACTTTTGAATTAAAAAAACTGGTAAGTTTTCATGTTTGTTCAGTGTATTACTTTTCATGTAAATAGATCCAATAACTAATGATTTATGTATAATTTTAGACAATTTGAACGCATTAGGATACAACAGAATAATAAATTTATATATTATTATCATATCTTTCTATAATTTGCTTACAGGAGGAAATAGCAAAAAATGCAGTAAGTATTTTTTTTCAAATTTTCCGTCAATAAGCAAACAATTTTTTCTCGTTCGGTTGCTTATATTCTCAATATATTGTGTATTTAATATTTGTATGTTTAAAGTAAAATCAAGATAAATAATTTCTGAATTTGAACATAATTGCAATCTATTCAGACGTGTGTTGTCAGTTACCTCCTTTGAAGGTAGTTGAGCACGATGCTTATGAACTATGTAAAAAGTACTTTTAAAAATACTTGTGTTTAATATTTCGACCAGTTTTACGTGTAACATATGTGGTTCAGTATCGCAGCCAATATAGATTTGGATATTATTCAATCACCCCAAGGATATACTTCCTGCTTTTTTTTTAAATTTTGCCTTTGGCTTTGTCTGTGATATGCAGGATTTATATTATCTTTTATCATGCACCCTAATGCTAAAGCTCCTATACCCGCCAGGGTGATATTTGTTTCGCATATCGGTCACCGACCCGATATTGCTTGCACCGTGTTAAGTTTACCATAAAGTCCGAGGACACCCGTCGTCCGATCCGACGAGACCTCTCATCCGTAACTCCGCCCACTTAGTGACAGAACTACTTTCCGGAAGCCATTGTAACTAATGTAAACAAATATCGATAACGAAACAATTTTCCGTATTTCACTTTATTTTATAAGATTTGAAAACAAATAATGGTGTTATTGTCATTTTTTCTTATAAAAGCGTTTATTAAACACTGCTAATTGGACTTTCTCCAGTAATTCGTCGTTTTTCGTCTGTTTTCAAATGCGTTATTCCTGTAAATTCGTGGCCCGTACGATTGGTGTTGTTGGCGAGATTTGGATTTATTTTTTCATGGGAAACTCTGGAAAATAAACGAGAAAAAAAACAGTTCATTAAAAAAAATAGACTTTGGCTGACTCCAAAAAGACATATATTGAAACAGGTCTGCAAAAGCAATAATAATTGTGACAGAAGAGTGACATAGATTGCTTAAAAACAAGGTTTTGTGAAATAAAATTACTGCTCCACATTTTTTTGTGACTGAATAAAAGCGGAAGAAGAATGAAATCTGTTGTTGTAAAACCGTCAATAGAGAATAACAAGGTTACTGTCTTGCGATATAAGTGTTATCAGTCGAGGCCGAAATGGGGAGCGGAAGGGCGAGGCTCTGCCGTGATTTTTAACAATATCCTGATGATATACGATACTTAAAACTTGTTTAAAGTTTATTTTACAGTGTTTTTGGCACCATTTTGAGAAGGGAAATACTACAAATTTTTCACTGAAATTGAGAATTTCAACTTCATTAATCAAATGTTGATAAAAATTATTTTTTAGGGAGTCTACAGATTGATCACCAATCACCCAAATTAAATTTCAGGCTTTAATGTGATTTTTCCACATAAGCAAGTAACATATATTTTTTTCTTAATCATGTTTTGGGAAAAACCATGTTTTGTAATTAGGAATGGGACTGATGGCCGTGAATGTACTTCATGCAGGCGGAAATTGTTAATGCATAGTCTGTTGGTTTTTTAAACTAGTATGAAATCTTTCCAAAAATCTTGAGTAATGATTAATCTTATAAATGTTACAAAGATGACAATTTGGAGCAAGTGCTTATTAAAATAAAAGTTTCTTCACAATATTTTATACGTAATTGTACTGCAATGTCTTATGAAATATTAAGAAAACTTGTCCAGTTATGAGAAAAAATTAATTTTATGCACACCATTTACACATTAATTTAGCCTACTATTTTCAGTGTTGACTTTTTCAAACCTAAAATTGGAAGTGTTCTTCAATAATTTAAATTTCTTATAGTATATAAACATGCATTATTATGATGTTGTAAAATAAAACTCTGAGTCTGATTTCAAATTTTTACCTTTCTTGTCTTTCACAACTCCAGTACGGTCAGTACCTCTTGTAAATTCGGCATAACAGAGACATCCATTCATAGGGTTAGACAATCATGGTGGGACCAACCTACAAAATAATATAAATCAGGTTACTGTTTTGTGATATGCATTAAAACACATCGCAGGTACAGGGTTCGGGGGTAAAACTCATAAAAATTATACAAAATTATGGTTAAAGGTAAATGTTTAATTAACCTTTTACTCCAAATATAGACATTTTAATGCATGTGCCACCAGTGTAGAACCAGATGTTGAAATATTCATATCCTTGATTTAAGATCTCGATTCGCATTAGTTGCATCTTGGTCAGAAATAACCTAACGAATATAAAAGCGAACAGTTTAGATGGCACAAATGTGGCGGCTGATCAGGATCTACAGGTATTTACATAAATCAAATATTGGATAAATCCTTTTCTGACTTTTTGAGAAAAAAAGACTCTTTCCAAATTTAGAAAATTCATGTCAAGAAACATTCAAAATAGGGAAAAATGTAAAACAACTGGAAAGCGATTGATAAATCCCGTCTCGTACTGTCCTAAAACATGTTTTTTTTTACTCTCGCACTAAGCATCCAGATTTCGCAAACCTGTTCAGCATCAAAAATTTTATCTTTCAATAGGAATATTTTTTTAATTGGGAGAAAAATAAAAATTTGCATTGGAAATGCGGCTGCACAGAAAAACACCTGTGGAGTGGAATCATTCATATAACTGCACTAAAATTGAAGATTTTTCTTTGTAACTTTTGTACTTTCACTTCTGATTTCAATCAAAATGTGTTTATTTAACTGATAAAATTGTACTGTCGATTGTTTGGTGAACGATTCAGTACCCTGAAAATGAACAATTTTAAATTTACATTTTATAATAAAAATTACCTTAGTAATACATTTGAGGTATCATCCTTCAACACTAAACATGTTAGGTGTTGACTGATCTCAGTTAGTGGGTCTACTGTACTGTAGACCATGTTCTTCTGAAGATCAGCATAGATCTATCCGAGGAAACAAGTGATATTTGCTATCATGGCCCCTCTAAAGTCTGATGGAGATTCGAATTCGGTGCTGGGTTGATGCCTTATGTTATTAAATATGTCTCAGTGACATTTCCTAGAAGGCTAGATACGGATGTTGATCAATGTCAAAAATTATAACGATGACACATATCACTGAATTCCAGAAACATAGCGATACTTCACTTTTCTGTTGCCACTTTATTTTGTCATAAATCCGATTTCTGATTAAAACAGTTGTTTCTCGATCTAGTTATCCAAGAACAATTGTTAATTTATCAAATCACAACGAAATAAACACATTTTCTGTCAGAAAAATGGTGTCCATGACCTCGCTAAATAAATTTGATTGATCATATTACAGAGCAATAAACGTTCGTTTGAGCTTATTTTTACTTTGTTTATCTTAAATTTGGGTAAGAAATGGGTAGTTTATCGCTTCAAAATGAACTAATTTCTTAAAATTATATGTAAATCATAACAAAAGGGGCCGTTATAAAGGAGAACTATTTATCGGCGCGTAAGAAATACCGCGCGCGTTGTTAACGTTTATTTTTGAAAAAATCACGGCGATAAAACGTTTCATAATGAATTTAGCATACACAAAATCACAGCGGTAAACCTATTCCAGATGAATTTAGCATACAGTAGAAAAACATCGACATTTAAGTGGTAAGTGCATGATAAATAGAATAACAGGTTACTGTCTTGCGATATAAGTGTTATCAGGCTCGGCCGATATGGGGGCGGAGGAGCTCGACATAGCCTCGCCCCTCCGCTCCCCATATCGGCCTCGCCTGATAACACTTATATCGCAAGACAGTAACCTGTTATTCTCTATATCCCCTGTCAAAAGTCTATTCCGTTTAGTCCGCGCATTGTTTTCTCGTTTATGGCAAACACATTCTTTTATCTGTGAGCCATACGCTACTGAACATGGAATGGTATTAATCTGAAAATACCGCATTGAAGGTTCCATGTTCGCCGCCATATGCACACCATTGTTTATGATAGATCAAAATCGTACTGTTTTTGGTGTTAATACTGATTTGCGCTCAACCCGGGGCTAGGCGGCGCGGGCACTAATATGCTTTTTCATTAGTGTCCATGAACAGGCTCAGTCAAGCCGAGCCTGAAATATTTTCATATTTGTCGTGTTCAGTGGCTTTCAAAGTTCCCTTTGCGTCTATTTAATTGTGATTTTTTTTTTGAAATTTATATTGAGGTTAAATACATATCCCTGGCAATTTAAACCAGATTAATAAGGACATATTTGCATTTTATGTAAATAATACAAGACGTACAACAGTAACGTCAATAAATGTTATCTAATTAACATAATATGCCATATTTTTTTTATAATTCCGGCCTAATTCTTGTTACCGTTTCATGATTGGTCAAACCGTTTTATGCCATCAAATTTAAACATAATCGGCAAACTCTCAACGGTCCTTTTAAACTCACATTCTCACATTTCATTTATACATTGTCACAGTGGCAGTTTATTTTTTCTAACAATACAAAAATATACTCTAAATTTCACACTTTATAAATCTGATTTATCTAACTATTTGATTGAATCAATCGGTTTTAAAGTTTAATTCATTTCTAAATATTTTAGTTTTAGATTATTGATATGTGGGAACTTACCAAACAAATACAATACCAATTGTTTTTGTGTAAACGTTCTTTTAGGGGTCGTCACACCATGACGTTCTAATCAACGTTCTCTGAACGTTACAATCGTTCATTTTTTGAGCGTTCTAGAATGAGGATGACAGATCTGGCGTGTTATTAACGTTTAGTCTAACGCATTACTAGCGTGTGTCTTACGTACTCGACGCGTGTAACATCGACCATGTAAGAAAAGCCTTAAACAATTAGCATGTTTTCACTTGCCACTGGCGCACGAAGAAAGTTAAGTCAACGTTACACGATCGAGCTGAAGCATGGACGTTCGGGTAACGCTCGAATGACGCTAAATAGATGCCAAAAGAACGCTCGTTTCACTTTAGTCACACGCTGCGTGCGCTAGGGGACCTTACAGCGGTCGTTGAGAGGTCGCCAGTAGTTCGTTCACAGCAAACCAAACGATGTGTTACAACCAAGTAACGATTGAATAACGATTGACTCACGATAGCCGGACGCGAGCAACGCTTGGCGAACGTTAGTAAAACGTTCCACGAACGTTATTAAACGTTCTTCAGCGTTTAAAATTAAACGTTGAAGAACGCTGGTCTCAGTGAAAATTTTTGTGCATGTTCAAAAAAATTTTTCCGGACCAGCGTTCTCCGCCGATTCCCGGCGATCATCGACGTTTACCGACGTTCACTAGCGTTCACACAACGCACTTCTGGCGCTATCCCAGCAACCATGTACGACTAACAACGTTACCTTAAACGTCGTAGAACGCTGGCTAGATCGTCATGGTGTGACGGCCCCATTAAGAGCATAACATCAACGTGCAACGTAAGCAATCTAGATAATAATATCATTTGATTTTTTTTCTAATAATGATAAAATATGCAAAAATGAGGCATTTTTGGCATTTACGAATACAATCAAGATGTTTTTTGTAACAAACGTTCCATAGTTATAAAGTGTTGGTGTGAGTTTTTAGATTGGCCGGTTTCGTTTAATATGTGAAAAACAAAAACAATTGTAAAAAAATCAAATTCGATGGCCGCACGGGAATTACGCATAAAAAGGGTATGCTGACGTGGATGACACGTAAAACTTTTGACAAGTGTACATTCACATTTAAACACAATCGACGCAAATCGTTCGCGTTGTTTTGTTCAAATCTTCGCACAATATATTCAAAACCAAATAATGAAAAAAAAACTTTAAGAATAACCCTATAGTATAATTCAAAACCAAATACGAAAACAGAATAGCCCTAAATCAAAGCACAATAGTCTCTTACATCTAAAGGGACCGTCATACGTTCTCTGAACGTTTCAATCGTTCATTTTTTAAACGTTCTATTATGAGGAAGGCAAGTCTGGCGTGTTATTAACGTTTGATCTAATGAACTACTAGCGTGTGTCTAACGCACTAGAAGCGTGTACTTGCGACCAAGTAAGAAAACCCTAAAACATTACACTGTTCTCATGGGCCACTGGCGCGCGAAGAACGATTTGTCGACGTTAGACGAGCGTGCTGAAGCAAGGGCGTTCGGGTAACGCTCGAATGACGCTCAATGGACGCCAAAAGGACGTTCGTTTAACTTTAGTCACACGCTGAGTGCGCTTGGTGACCGTTCAGTGGTCGTTGACAGGTCGCCAGTGAGTAGTTCACAGCAAAGCAAAGGATATGTAACGGTGTACATGATCTTCGTGCTAATTAATTCTTAATAGAATTTCAAAATTTCATGGTAAAGATCTGGGGAGTAAAGGGATATAGTATGAGATTCCGGATAGTGGTATGGACTAAATGAATTCTAAAACTTAAACAAACAAAACTGGCGTATAAACAATTATATATTACACCAAATCAGGTATTCTAGATACGTGATATAATGGTGTTAATTAAATCTTTCGCTTCCATGTTGCTACAAGAAATAAGCCCATTGCTGTCATACTAATTTTATTTTATTTATTTATTTACAGAATCGTATACCAGAGCGCGTAAGTACTGCCAGCTTTTTTTCTTAAAATTATAAATTTTTAAAGTTATTACAAAGACAGCATGGGTATATAAAATGGTCAATTTTAATAAAATAATAAACACCAAACAATAAACGGAAACCGAAACCCGGTGGTTATCGCTTTGGAACGGTCAGTGGCAAACAATATGTCACTATGGTTCAAAACCAGGTTCTTCGGTGCGCCAAAATAAAATAGGCACATGAATGTTATCAGGCAGACAAGCATGCAGATAAACGTTGGCAGACAGAGTCATTTTTATGCCCCTGAAGGGAGGCATATAGTAATCGCACCGTCCGTCCGTTCGAAATGTCACGCAAAATCTTGTCCGCGCTTCTTCTCCGAAACCGCTTGAGGGATTTTATTGAAACTTCACAGGTGTGTTTGTCACCAAGCCTAGTTGTGCATATCGTCAGGAATTTCTGATCGGATTAAGGTCTTTAAATAACCCTAACCCTACACCCTAACCCTAACCTCTATATTAAAATTTTGTCCATGCTGTATCTTCAAAACCGCTTGAGGGATTTCTGTGAAACTTCACAGGAGTGTTTGTCACCACGCGATGTTGTGCATATCGGTAGGAATTTCCGCTCGGAATCCAGAACCTCTTGGCAGAATTCATTTAATTTTCACAGGAATTCTTGTCACCAAGCCTAGGTAAGCCTAACTTGAGGAATTTCGGCTTGAATGTTTTTTTGCCAAGTTATGAGCCCTTAGTCATTTGTAAAATAATTTCGTTATGAAAACAATGTCCACAGTCCATCTCCTTTTGGAGGATTTCATTGAAATTTCATTCAATTTCACAGGAATGTTTGACCATTGTCTAGTTGTGCATATCTTTAAGATTTTTCGCTTGGATTATTTTAAGCAGATAGATAGATAGATACTCTTTTATTCCTCCATAGAAGAGAATGCATTATACAACCAAAGAACAAATTACGTACAAGCAAGCATAAGTTATACGTACAAACATACATGTATACACACATCCAAGAAACAGACAAACAAACAACATTAAAAAAAAGTAAAATAAAACAAAAAGAGACCAAAAAGTTATTTAAACACTACTTATCATTTTGTATATAGAGTATGAATTATTTATCAAAGATTTATTTTAGGTTTATTAGGTATTAAACTCTCTTAACCGATTCTTATCAGTTAGCGCTTTAACAATAAATTAACCAGTCAAGCAGTTAGTCTATTAGCCAGTCGATTAATTAATCAATTAGTCAATCAATTGATCAACCAGAACAATCAGTTCATGTCCCACTATATTTCCCTTGCTCGAAACGAAATTGCAAGGACGGAATCAAGGACATGAACTCATTGTTTGTATCACTTAATATTTATTACTAGTAATAAAGGTTAAAGGTTTGCAACAATCTAAAATCTTTTGCATAACTCTTATTCTAATTTTTTCATCTAAATCGAATAAAATAAAACCCGTGAACATTTTAATTATTTAATCATGTGGATTTCGATTGCAGTAATTTTCACAATTTACATTTCCGAGTGCTTCATGAACACAGTACCATAAGTTATGACGATTCGAATCATTTGTTATACAAAAAAGAATCAAATGTTCAAGAATAGAGTCAGTTAACCTCTTACAAGCCGGACAAACAGTAAGATATTTTCGTGAGAAGTAGCGTCCCACGACGAGCACGACTGTTTTACAAAATAGAAGTATATCACGATACAATCGACTTAAACGCCATAAACTAAAAGGTACAATTTCGTTGTGAATATGGTAAAAAAGTTTAAGGTCATTGTCTATTAAAAGCCTTGTTCGATATTCATAGTTAGCTAAGTTTCTTATATTTGTTTTTTACAAGCGGTTTCCGCAAATTGGCAGAAGGAAATGAGCCGTTGTGGTAGAAATCTACGAATATGTGCGTTATATGGTATTTTCCAAAGGTACGATAAAGATCGGGTATAAACCCTTGTGCTTAATCATAAACTGGAAAAGTCTCGATATAAATAAAGTTTTGATACTTTTTCTTGTGTCAAGGTTACAAAGCTGACCAAATAGAAGTGATTTTCGTTTATCAATTTCAAATTCTATAGGTAAAATTCCCATGGAGCTAAGTGCAACATCAGTTCTTTAAGACTGGTGCACAGACTGCATATTTTTATTGTACTGTCGGTGAGCACGCTCGAGGGATAAAATTTGAGAACCAGTCAAGTCGCACCACAAATCACAGCCGTAAAGATATTTGGATAAGACAACCGTTATAGAGCTTTTTTGAAGAAAGAAAAAAATGATAGTGCCTCTAGTTGGGAGCGAACCCGCACCGTCACGGCGACAGCGCCTAGCCCTGCAATTCCTGCGACGCAACTAATTGAGCTAACCGGGACAACCCCAAAAAGTTTGATCGGATAGCCCTGATATACGTAACAATCACTGCATCACATTGGTAACGGGTTATTTTACTGATAACAGTACTGACTATATGTACGGGGAGACTTTTTACGGCCGCCACACTGCACAAATAGCGCTACTTTGAATTTCAAATGATAGTGTCTCTAGCTGGGAGCGAACCCGCACCGTCACGGCGACAGCGCCTAGCCCTGCAATTCCTGCGACGCAACTAACTGAGCTAACCGGGACAACCCCAAAAAAGGTTGATCGGATAGCCCTGTTATACGTAACAATCACTGCATGACATCGGTAACGGGTTATTTTACTGATAACAGTACTGAATATATGTACGGGGAGAAGATGCAACCCGTTTTTATCGACACCGCAATCGGCTAAAACATTTTCATTGAGCGTCATGTATTTATTGCACGGGACTATCTGTTTCTTTTATAGGTTCTTGCCCAAGTTTGAATGTTCGTTTATTGTGCTCGTTGTGTTCGAATTTATTTTTATTTTCGTTAAAAACTTCGACATTACTTTTTTGTGCATTGTATAGATATCTATCAGAAAGAGAGTTTTCAAAACAGATTTCCAACATGTTATCAAGACCGCGTTTTGTTAAACTGACTAATACCATGTCGTCGGCCGAGGTTGGACATCCGTACTTTGACCCTTCGATCTTAAGGCAGTGTTCCGACGAGTCTAAAATATTCATCAAATCGTTAACGAAGATAAGATACAGTCTTGGACTCAGAACTTGTCCTTGTCTGGTTCCCTGTAATACTGGGAACCATTCTGACGTGTGACCTTGCGATTTAACACAGCTGTACACATCTTTGAACTTATTAAATATGATTTTAATTCTAGACTTGTTGATGCCCGTATTATACAATTTCAGCATCAATACGCTGTGAGACACGCGATCGAAGCATTGACGTACGTCTAGGAAGCATGTATATAACTTAGAGCCGTGTTCCCTAGCGTAATTGACGGATTCCCTTAGTAGGAATGACGTCATAACACAGTTGACCTTTTTCTGAAAACCACCTTGCAATGCGTTAACGGTAATCGATTGTTCGGATTCGATATAAAGCAACAGTTTTAATATTGAGGAACAGAGGGATATTGCTCGGTAACTGTTTGGGTAAATCTTGCACTTGTTCCCACCTTTAAATATGGTAATTATTATACCTCTCTTTTAATCAGTTGGCATATACGCAAAGAAAGACAATGCTCCGAATAGTTTTGTGATTTCTTTAGTTATAACTGGGCCGCGAAACAATAGATTTTCATTGTATACTTTGTTATTCCAACATGCTTTATTTTTTGCAAGTTTTAAGGGCTTTTTCTTATTTTGGGATTCATCTATAGCAATTTCAGAATTGATACTGCTTATTTTGTTATTTATTTCTAATAACTCTTTTTCGCAACTATTAAGATATTCATCGCGAAAATCGTCATTTTGGGTTAGCTTTATTTCGATGTAAAACTATCCGAAATCAAGCTATTATTCCATAAGAAAACACAAATATTTGAGAGCCACAAATAACGCGTCCGATTACATTGAATTCCCTTACTTATTTGATTTCCTTAATTTCTATATTTTGTGAGGGATTTACTTCAAACTTCTAACATATGTTCCTTATAATTACTCACATATTTCCTTTTCATTACCCACATCATATGTCGTAAGGTCCTTTACTCTAATAAATCATATTTCCAAGATAATCTCCCCTTAATCTTAGAATTTTCTAAAAACAATCTAATATTTATTTGCCAAGTTATGGCCTTTTGTCATTTTTAACTAACCTTAACCCTAAATCTTATATAACATATGTATGCCAATTTGATTTCAAAGCTGCATTTCGGGGGCATATGTCAATTTCAAGTGACAGCTCTTGTTTCCACCTATTAGAAAATAGATCATGTTTACAAAAAATTCAAAAGAGAAAAGAACATAAAAAATGATGCGTCGTTCATCAAATGAATAAACTTGTTTTATGCGGTACTTAGAACACATTTTCGATTAATACCAAGCTTTATACTGTATAAATTAATTGTCGTTAGACTGTAAGTTTATCGTCTGAAGAAAGCAACCCGATTATTTTGAACGGTTATTTGGCTTTGGAAATTTGCAAGGAGTTGAAAAGGAGTAGATCTACGATCAGTATGGTTGAAAGCGATTTTGGAGTCATGGGCGTGCAGTAAACAAACCAAGAAGACCTAAACGAATGCTTTTTCGGTTGTTCGGTTGGTCAAAAACAAACATCACATTATGCAGTAAATTAATAGCAGTTAAAACTATTCCAGCTTTCAACAATGACCTCTTAGAGCCTATCAGTAAAAGCATTTCATTCACTAAACATATCCCTTTCAGATAATATCAGTCATTTACCAATGTGGGGGTTGTTTATTATCAGCCATTGATTGTCTAATTAGCCTGAAAGGGAACGTCGAGTGTATTTATCGGTAATTTACATGTACCTTTAAGACAATCAACAACTTAAGTGTCACTAAAATCTCAAAATGTAAAACGTTCCTTAAATGTGTATAGATAACATTTATACATGTGTGCGTGCTGTAAACCAGTGTCCTTTATGACTTTAAATAATTCTATTTATGCCATCTTTGCATGATTCAAGTTACATAATTTAGACACATTGTCAAATATATCATGTTTCTTGTATTTTTCATAGGAAATCGTCAGAGTAATGGTATGTTATGTTTCCTTTGTTGATTTAGCATTTCCTGATATGCATATTTCACCTTTTTATGCAAAAATTATAAATGTTCAATTACATTCACCCTTATTTTTCTTGCTGGTTTTATCCGAATCTTGTATTCATTAATTTTGTCTAATTTAAGTATTTTGTATTGTGGAGTTAACAGAAGTCTAATATGTCGGCATGTCTTCATTATTCATTTTACAAAAATGTAGTTGCTGTGATAACAAATATAATGATAACACTAAACTTGAACAGTATCTTGGCAGCACAATTCAAAAAATTTTGTAGTTATGTTCTTGAAAAATGTCATGTGTTTACAGGACAATAAGGTGATTGTGCACGTCATTTTATTCGTCATGTCCGTCTGTCTTTCTGTTCCTCATATCCTGTATTTTCTTATAGCTAATACAAGGCTGTTGGCTGTCTTTGTGAAAAATGCTATTTTATTTAGAGGAAAAATGACGTCATTTTACAAGTTCCAAGCTGGCTTAACTCAATCTGATTAAATTAGTCTCCTGAAAACCGCTACGCTATCAGTATCTGACGACGAGTAACTAAAACGTGCTTTTATTCCTAACAATTTTAACCAATCAGACTGTCGCCTACAAAATCGCAAAAGTGAAAGTACACATAGTATTTCAAATCATGAAAAGTGTTGACAGCCTGCATTCATTTCTTATGTAATGACATCTTCAGATATCATCGTTCTGATTGGTCGAACTATTGACTTAGTCCGGGAAATACTTTACACGCAAATCGTTCGACCAATTAGAACGCTGCTAACAAAAGCTTCGGGGATTTCCGGAAGTCGCACTTGGGAGAAGAATCTATGAAAAAATAACCTGCATTTCAGAGGCCGTTTTCTGTTGAATATTACGCGTATTTCGAGCTTTCGGTGAGACTTTTTGACATTTACTGTTAGATCAGACCCTGTTGCATTGCACCAAACAGCTGTCAGGTTGGAACCCTCCGTATTGTAGGTAAAACAGCCTTTCGAACAGGGGTTGGGTCTGTAGCCGTTCCTGACCATTATTGAATTATATACATAGAATATACATTTTTTTAAACAAACTATTTTGGCGGTGTATTTCCGCATATTTTGATAGAATGGAATAATATTTGTGACGACATCATTTTTACAAAAATGCGTATTAGTAAGGATTGGCAGGGGATGGGGCGGCTGGTCAAGCGCCAGTGTGAAAGGACCATGTCTAAACTGGATCTGAATTCATCATTAATTAGATATTACATGGGCTGCTTTCAATGTTGTATTAACAGTCGAAGAGAAAAATCTATAAAAAAAATGTTCCATTAAATCATTACTGTAACCGTTGAACAGTAGTCTACTAAAAGACCTTCTAAACACACACACATCTTCTGTTTTTACACTGAAAGAAACCACAAAGCGCTACATAAGAATTACCAAGAAGTTTTGGCTAAAAAATATCCTGTGATTTTATAGATGTTTCCTTTATTTTCCTTTTTTATTGTTTTTATTTTGCAAAATAATGTGTGACTTCTTTTTGTGCCAAAGTTGACGTCGTTTATATAACTATGTGGCGTCTTTTTAACGCCAAATGGCGACGTTGTATTATACATTAAAATTACATATTTTTTCCGCCAAAATAAGACATTGTTTATAACAGATGTTGATATAATATAAACATAAACATTCACCTGAAGAAGAGTCAAATAAACTCGAATCGCGTAGTGAAATATTGGAGTTTGCCTTCCTTTATTTGTTTATATTTTATAAGAATTACCAGTAATATTGTTTAAACAAACATCAGGTTAACATCTTTGACTAGATTTCGTGAAACCAAAAGTCTGTGGAAAATAAACAACCAAAATTCCGAGTCATAGAACAAAATGCGCCTTTGAACAAGAGGGAAATGTAATGTTTGTGATATACCGAAACAGTCAACAAATGCAACCATTCAAACTTGAAATTCAAGGAAATCTTACTTCCTGGTTCAAAGTGAAAGTAGAAAGTGAAAGTAGGAAGTAAGTGAATTTCTTGATAACCCTAACATTATTTTGACGGATTGGCACTAAACATTGTAGACCAGCATATACTTATTTCAGGTATGAGTTGCTTTGGTATATTGTTCATGAATTTCAGAGTTCTCATGCAAATGGTTTTTCTTTTGTTTTAGTATATGCTTGGTAATTAGAACATGAATTAGACTAAATTGAGCTTGCAAACATTTACTACATCCATAGCTAAATACATTTATTTACTAAAATCTAGATGGCAATAAGTATTTTCCCCAAAATTCATTTTTTGAAGTTTTGCCTGTTTTCGCCATTTGCAATGTTTGCGACCTCTTAATACAACATGACATCCCCAAAAACACAATCAATCATAAAGAACAATGGATAAATTTTGTTCCCTACCAATCGATCGTCTTGATCTTTCGTCGATCATTCATAATCTGCCTTAAACTTCAGATGTGTAAATAAAACATTTTCATCAACACAGCTTTGCGGAAGTAAGGGACTAATCACCAATATTTGTGTTAATGCGCGAAACGAACTTCATTAAAAATATCTCCTTTTTTTTGGCGAACTTACTGATAACTTATGGATTTCTAATATTAACTATATTTTTACTGTCAGTCATTTTGATTGTTTATGTTTTATTTATGTAAGTGTGAAATATTTTGTTGCCACGTGCGAACTATTTTCTTCAGTGTTATTCCCTTTGACTTCCGTTTTTTGAACGTCCGGTCGTGGAAGTAAAGTGAAAGTAGAAAAAAAGGCTGTTTTTAAACTTTAGGTGAGTTTATTGTTGCAATGAAAGTTTGTTTATGTAATAAATGCACCTTTCTTTGCAAATACCGTGCGATCGTGTACGTCAACATAGTTTATTACCATTTTCTAGTGAGGGTCACCGTTGTTTACATTCTTAGTGTACACAAAAATTACCCACGATTTTCTCGTGATATGAAAGTACGGTGTCCGTGAAAGGACCACGTTTAATATAATTATACTTCGATTGAGCTCCGTGTTTCCATTTCATTCAATGATCACATACGCTTGTGATTATGTATACTTAATTAAATTATGTCTTAAAGATTACACATTTAAAAATAATATGTTAGTAATTTTTTATTCATTAAAGTATTTGACCTACAAAAACATCTTTGTAGGCACTATTCATGATATAAAAAAGGAGAAGACCATTCACCAAATGAAGTTTAACATGTGCCTTACGAAGGGGAGTACTGTTCATATGAAGTGGAAAATCTTTATTTGACAAAATTTAATTAAGAATCCTATCCCATGGTTGCAATAGGCTTTTAATGTTATGAAATAATTGCAACTTCATAACACTTGTAATTCAAAAACTTGCAGTAAAGTTGCATATTGTTTTGCTTATTGCAGCGTATCAAAAACAAAATCAATGACATATTACGTTTTTACAACATTTAATACTGCAAAAATACGTTTTCACTATTCAGGCAATAAAATTAATGGTATAAGTAGCACAGTTACTACCTTTTTGTTTTATTATATAAGCGTAACCACATGCTACAGCTTAAATATATTTTTATTTGGATTATCGTATCTTATTTATACAACTCATAATATTAAATTGAGACAAAACATTATCAGTTTTCACACACTTTCAGTATAAACTTTAAATTTAAATTACTATCTTTAATGTTTAGTGTACGTACTTTCCATTACCTGTGTCCAGTATTAACACCATACTTACTGTTTGCACTACTTTCTTGTGTAAAGTTGTAAATGGTGGATTTCTGAATTTTGGTAAAGTTTAACATGGATATTTTAATGGGAGGAATTCAGTCAAGATAAGAATTAAATTAAAATTTTAATTGTTAGTGCATCTGTAAGGAGGTCTGCACTATCTTACTTTCATATTTATTTTTAATTGCTTTTTTTAGAATATATGAAAACTTGGATGGAAAATATGAGTGACTAAAGTCCTTTTTTTCATAAAATAAATAGATTTTGTTCATCTTTTTCTCATTTCTTTGTAGCACTTACTCTTTTCTTTTATTTTGACATAAGGAAAAGCTCAAATTACTCTAAATTACTGGTAATTTTCATTTTTTTTATAACCAGACTTATGTTGAAGCCATGATGAGAATTCATGAATAACATAGTCCTTAATTGTTTCTGTTATTAGTGTTAATGATTTATATGTTGTAATATATGTTTTTCGTTTATCCATTTTAGAAGGCCTCATTGAAAATAAGCAATTTCTTCATTTGACTAACTTTTTATACATGCAAATATTGTATTTGTTTGTATTTGTTTTCATAGATTTTGTCTTAATGAGTTGCCTACTTAAAATAAAGAGATTATTATTATTATTATTATTATTATTATATACGAAGTTTCCAATCATATTAGCTTAGAAGAACTTGTCGTTGCGTATTACGCTACGTTAGTTTGATAAGTGTGTTTCCTTGAAGGTTTTGTCGAGTTGGATCTGCACGTGCATGTATTGATATAGTTTAATGATAATGATATAGTCGAGGGGAATTACGATGTTCAAAAAATTACGTAATAAAAATTTAAAGAATTAAACATTCGCGCTAATAGTGAATTTTACAAACTTTTACTCAGTTCTGAGATACTACTAATTCAAAAAGGTTACCATATCAAGGGGTCTAACCTAAAGTAAGAAGATCGATGCTTTAAGACGGCCATTTCATGGAGAGTGGTGTCAGTTGGTGATAAAACAGCATTGTTTTGTTTACATCGACCACTATTTCAGTAAAGTAAGTACATTTTCTTGTATTATAGGTATTGTGTATGAGATAACCACCTAGCCGCTTGTTTCAGACATCTGCTTCTGGTCCGTTTTTGTCTGTCCATGCAGTGGTTGAAGCGTGAAAGAAGGGATAGCGGCATAGGGGTCCAAACTCTGCAATGTCTGCAGACTGATTTTGGGAGCTTTAGAGAATTAGATATCGCCTTGCTGTGTTTGCGGGGTGCGGCATACATTATTTAACACTTTAGAACGTTTTTCTGTTCAAATAGGAGCCACTGTGTTCATTTTTTTTACATTTAAGACGATTTCATGGAGAACTGTCTCACTTTAGGACAATTTCATGGAGAACCGCCTTACTTTAGGACAATTTCATGGAGACTTACATAAGAAAGCCATTGTTAATGGATCTAACACCAACTCTTGTTTTCATTTTTTAGGTCTAGTTCCAAACATGAGAAAAAGAAAACCCGTGTTGAATCTAAGAAGAAAATGGAAGGAAACCGAAAGAAAAAGAAAATTATCCCATATCTCCTCACCACTGAAGACGACAAAGAAAAAAATACGTCTTACGTCTCCATCACCGCTGAAATTATTATCACCTCGAATATTAATTTTTGTTAAACGAAATACAAAGAAAAGCGAATAAATGTAAATTATTTCTGGTCAGGACATTTAATTTTCCACTAAATTCGATGTACAATGAACAGAAACACCTGGTGTTATTATAAGAAGTGTCATAGTCAATATACTTCCACCAATTAACAGTGATTGGCAGTTTGAGTGACCATTAATATCAATTATCAGGGCTTCTTGATAACAATACGGACCGGTGTTTAATAAAGAGTTTTGCCATGAGGTGTGAATTCACTAATGCCGGTGTATGTTTTAATTCAAAACTTTACCATTGGGTAAAGCTAAAAAGGTAAAAAGCCCTATCAAATGATTGTCATAATAAAGATAATTTGCATAATCAGTATCACGCGCATCCAATCCCGATCGGTATTGCAGTCACGTGCAAACTCAAACAAGTGAAATGCTAAATATGCTAACAACACTTGGATTTCATTCTGCTTCCTCCAATAGTTAGAAACTTAAAAGTTTAATGCAGTTATCGTCTCAATTCAACATGCGTACATGTAACTGCCGTGACGACAACGGTATCACCATAAAATTACTATGTCCCGTAAATGCACGTACAAAAGACGACAAAAGTACACTGACTTCTTTTATAGTAACTTAATGTTATTTATCAGTAAGCGGACAGCACATGATCATTAAATGTTAGAAATCGAGATTTGATCTTACTTTAGCATGACCTGATGTGAAACGTTATTATAATTGGAAAGTCGTTATTAAGTGTTGTTTGACAGACACATACGGCATACTCCAGCAAAGAGATCGCAAATACAAATAACTATCGAATATTACAATACTTGTACATCAAAATATTCTAATGACAATTTTGCTATTCGTTGCCATCCCTAAAAAGAATACATCCACATAAAATTAAAAAAGGTGAGGAGAACAAATGCGTGTACTAAAATCATCATAATAAATATGTTTTGCATGTAGTCAATTTAACACAATGTCGAAATACTGGTCGAGTGGAAATTATATTAACTTTGAAAGTTTCAGCAAAAAAGCCAATAACACTGGGAACAGTAGGGATTAAGTGCACCTACTAAAAATATCTGATTAAATTGATTTTAATCAGAACTTGATTATATCTGAAGATGGTATTAAAGGCAGGGGATCGTAACCCTGCAGACTAGCAGACACTTTGCTTTTGGCCCAAGCAGATACCTTGTAAAATACCCACCATGTGGGAACAGCCTGATGGTAAAATTACCGCTAAATACACTGGTTAAAAGTTCTAAGTGCACACTTTTCAATTTTTAATATCTTAAAGTAAACTTATTCAAATTGAATGAAAGTTTGACTTAATGTTAATAATGATCAAACAACAATAATTTTTTGAAAACTGTGCATATGTTTTACGTTTTACGTCATCCACGTCGGCATACGCTTTTTATGCATTATCCCCGTGCGGCAAGCGAAATTTATTTTTTTACAATCGTTTTTGTTTTTCACATGTTCACCGACTCAAGACAAACACGAAAAACACACCAACAAATTGTAACCATGAAACGGTTGACATCAGCAGACAACGACATTGCCGTCAAAATTCTTTTCACAGGCACAACTTCAAATTTGTTGTAAACAAATATTGACGGTTTTCGTAAATGCAAAAGAAATACCTTATTTTTGCATATTTTATTAATTTAAGAAGAAAATCAAACGATATTATTTTCTAGATTGATTACGTTGCTTACGTTGAACGCTGATGTTACTCAATTACGTCATTAAATATTTACGTAAAACAACGTAAACTCGAAAAAATTAGTGTAACATTTGTTGGATAAGTGTCCAATAAATAAAATTTAAAACTAAAATTTATAGAAATTCATTAAACTTCAAAATCGAATTATTCAAAAATGACGCTTATTCGGTCAAAAGGCGTATCCGAAAACTGGTCAATTTTATCGAAATGAATACATTTTTTTCGTTTGGAAAGGCTGTTACACATCTATAATAGAAAATTGTATCATCCCAAACTGCTAGACAATTCAAAAACTTTTGGCACAAAACATTGTGTGAAAAATGGAATACAGAGATGAGAAAACGATCACAAATGATAGCCGATGCAATGATAATTAACTTGAGAATTGCTTTCTGAGAACAAGTGAGCTAAAAAATTATTATTTTTTAATCTGGTTAAGCAGACTTAAAATTTTTGGTGTGCTTTAATAAAATATTGATTCTTCTTCATTGTAATTTACACTATTTTGAAAGATTCAATCAAATTATTGGAAAAATTAACATTTATCAAGTGTGCACTTAGAACTTTTGACTAGTGTAAATAATAAAAATCAAGGACACTTTGGCGCTAAATCAAAACCATCACACTTGCCTCGCAGTGCCGAGACATCCGAATGGTTAAACATGGCTTTTCCCGCCCGTACTTCCGGCAAGGGGTGGGGGTGGGAGAGTGGATTCATATGACTTTTCGACTGGTGCATACGTTAAAATGGGATGTCTTAAGGTGAAATTGTGTCGCGTAATCCGTTTTAAGCACTAAAGTATAGTACAGTCATGGATACCTAACAAGCAATGATATACTGGTCTTAATTGTGCTCATTGCATTTAATGGGTGCAGTTCTTGACTTGCCAATATAATCATGTTTAATACATGGTACAATTACAATAAAAATTACAGATATACTTCTGTTCATTATAAACTAATCAGTGTCTAACCTCTCCAAAATTTATAGCTCTCCATGAAATTGTCCTAAAGTGAGACAGTTCTCCATGAAATCGTCTTAAATGTAAAAAAAAAATGAACACAGAGGCTCCTATTAGCACAGGAAACGTCCTAAAGTGTTAAATAATGTATGCCGCACCCCGCAAACACAGCAAGGCGAAATCTAATTCTCTAAAGCTCCCAAAATCAGTCTGCAGACATTGCAGAGTTTGGACCCCTATGTCGCTATCCCTTCTTTCACGCTTCAACCACTGAATGGACAGACAAAAACGGACCAAAAGCAGATGTCTGAAACAAGCGGCTAGGTGGTTATCTCATACACAATACCTATAATACAAGAAAATGTACTTACTTTACTGAATTAGTGGTCGATGTAAACAAAACAATGCTGTTTTATCACCAATTGACTCCACTCTCCATGAAATGGCCGTCTTAAAGCATCGATCTTCTTACTTTAGGTTAGACCCCTTGCATATAGAATAGAATTTTTCCCGTTCTTTGTGTTTTTTCGATAGTATATAGCAATGCAATACGACCATTCCTATTGTACTTGGTGTTTTTGTTCCCTTTTCCTACCTATGAATTACTTGAATATGGGATAAATAATTTATTTTCGTTTGAACGCAGTGAATAAGAAAATAAATGTATTTATCCACGTTTCTATGTAATTCATCTCATTTATGCTTCAAGGTTATTGGTTGTGAGGATTCACGAAATTCTCGTGCAGTGTCATTATATATGGTGTAAACCTTGTATAAAATTCATTCGAGTCGTCGCATTGCTATTGTACAGACATATTAAATATTTCTAATTTCCCGTCCCACCCACCCTCTTTTAATGTGTTTTGTTTTCACCATTTGCCAAGAAGGTTAGAACTCCGTTAACACTTTTGTACACTTTTAGTTTATATGTAGCAGTTAAATTACCTTATATGTCTCATTTTGTTTCTACGCTTGTTATCACGGTTTGGTATTTTGTTTCAAAAGTCACTTAGAACTTGTTATGAAAAGATAAATTTCAAATGATTCTTTTTCGCAATTAGAATGGTTCGTAATTATTGATGTATATATCAAACGCTAATCAGAAGCTGCATTGGATTGAGTCCATTTTCAGCAATTTTATTGTGAACAAGCCACTTGGCTAAAAGTTAGATTGTGCGTTCTGTTATTTTGTGTTTGGGTATGTTTGCTTCGATTCTGATCAATCGCCTCTTGGCGAAAGTGTGCGATATATCCTATTGTATTTGTTTAGACAAAAAACAATCACTTTACTAAACAAATAGTTCAACATAGCATTGCATTGAACCGGAATTGTTTTTGTTTTCATTAGAGGCTGATGTGGCCTTAATCTCGCTACTGGTGTAAAATTGTATGCGCACTCAGCGTTTAATTATAATCGTTGGCTTCAATATTACGTTTCCACTTGGCACTGTATTAGCATGGATGTGTTTGGTTCGATTCTCATGGTGTACAACAAATTTCGAAATCGCCATTAAGTGTAAAATGTGCCAATTGCTAAAAATGGCATTTATTCGAAAAAAGAAAAGCAACTTGACTAACATTTCAGCATTTTTCTTTGCATGGGCTTGAATGCTTCTTGATTTTAAGTTACCGTGACAAATAGAAATTATATAATTTAAATTTTATCTTGGTTAAGATCAGTAGTTACTCTAAGAATAATTTGACACGATTTACACGCGGAATCGGATATATTTTCTACGATTAAAACGAAAAGGACGAAGAAACCTTCTTAGCAGAGAATGTAGCATTTTAATTGATTTGGCCCAAATATTTGTTTTTAATGGACTGATCTCCCATAACCTAACAAAATTTGAACTCTATATGCGATTCGATTTAAAGAAAAGATTAGCCACTTGATTTAAAAATAATCGAAAAACGCTAAACATATGATTGATAAGCTTGATGATTTTTGGACTGCAAATTTAACCACTTGGCGCTGTTAATTTGACTTAGAAGTGTTTGATTGTATAAACTAAAATAAAGGGTTGTTTGGCTTTAATTAAAGTGTAACTTGGTGCTATTTTGTGATTTGATTTGCTAAGAGAATAGCGGATTGCAATTTGATTGAGGTGCCACTTGGCACTGTGTAGCTGCTTGGCTGTGCTAGGAAATTGTAATGCCGATTGGCGATGTAGTGCCGATTGGCGCTGTTTTTGAATGGAATTACGTTTTGAAGACTAGCCGATTGGAATAAAAGTGAGTGCCACTTGGAGCGGCATTGGTTGTGTTTAACTTATCAGGTTAACGAATAGAGTGATTTCTCGCCACTGGGCGTAAAATTGAAGTGCCGATTGGCGCTGTAGTGCCGTTTGTCGCTGTGTTTGAATGAAGTAGTTTTTTGAAGACTAGCCGATTGACTTGAAAGTGAGTGCCATTTTGCGCAGCCTTGGCTGTGTTTAAATTGATTTTCAGATGATATTGCCCCTTCTGGGAGCGAACCTCGCCACGTGGCGTAAAATTGAAGTGCCGATTGGCGCTGTGTTGGAATGGAATTGTTTTTGTGAAAGATAAGCCGATTGGCTTGAAAGTGCGTGCCATTTGGCGCTGCATTTAATTTAGTAGTGTTTAGTTTGATTATCAGATGATATTGCCCCTCCTGGGAGCGAACCTCGCCACGTGGCGTAAAATTGAAGTGCCAATTGGCGCTGTAGTACCGATTGGCGCTGTGTTAAAATTGAATTGTTTTGTAAAAGACTAGCCGATTGGCTTGAAAGTGAGTGCCATTTAGCGCTGTATTGGTAGTGTTTAGTTTGATTATCAGATGATATTGCCCCTCCTGGGAACGAACCTCGCCACGTGGCGTAAAATTGAAGTGTCAATTGGCGCTGTAGTGCCGTTGGCGCTGTGTTGGAATGGAATTGTTTTTGTGGAAGACTAGCCAAATGGCTTGAAAGCGAGTGCCACTTGGCGCTGGATTGTCTGATTTTTATTGTCCTTAATGTTAGCGAGTTAAGTCGAATGTAAAAAGTTGAATAAGATGATAGGAATCGACACAAAGACGTTTAGATAAATTTGGGCGTTTTCTGTGTCATTATTTAAACTATGGGCGCAGATTACTAGCACACAATATTGGCTGTTTTTCTTTTGCATATATATGAGATGATGTTATTTTCCTATTCAAGTAAGTTCTGGATGATAATAGACATTAATTGCAGCATGCTCGAGGATTCCGGTTGTGCGGATTGACACGAACCAAGAAGAGGATGCAGGAAAGATGGGTTATTGGACGTTAATGAAATGTTGTCGTTGAAATATAGTATATAGCAATGCAATACGACCATTCCTATTGTACTTGGTGTTTTTGTTCCCTTTCCTTCCTATGAATTACTTGAATATGGGATAAATAATTTATTTTCATTTGAACGCAGTGAATAAGAAAATAAATGAAAGTAATAACATGTAAAGTTTCAATGAAAATATGCTTATAGTCGTTACTTTGCTGCACTTATATTGCTAGCTTTTGTCTAGGTATCCTTTTTCGCGTATTTTTTTCTATTATTAAATATGTGGAATAATAAAGGCGCAGAAAATATAATTGTATCATTCACAAATGTTGCTCTAGCTGGTCTTTACTAATTGTCTCTTTTTACGTAGTTCTATTTTGAAATAGCGATAAATAAAGGGGGATTTATCATACTTCTGATCTTTCTTTTGTTTGCTTACAGTTGCTTGGAAAACTGCATGAGGAAGATGAAGTTAGTGTAAGTAAATCATGCTTTCATTTATTATTGAGTTATATTTGTTATGCTTACATATTTATACGGAATCGACCCTACGATTTCGACTCGCGATTACGGTATTGCGCATGAGCAAAAAGGAGTACCTTGAAACTTTGAAACCGTGTCGCAAAATAAGGCTTCTGATTGGACAATATGACTTTCATCCGGGTGCAATAGTCCAGATGGCTTGCTTCCGGATTTTAAAACTGAAAAGCCGCCATTTTGTTTCTCGATTCACATTTTCAGAAGTTCTTCTTCCATATGTTAGATAACAATTAAGATTAAACTCGCCAAAAAATTAATGTAAATAAGTTTCTACATTTATTAAAACCTAATATTGTCACATAGTTAGGGTCTAACAGTAGACTCCACCGTAGCGATGCGTATTACGGTACTTGTTCGAATTTTGGTTAATTAATTAAAATACAGAGTGACAAAGTGACAATTACACCGGTTTCCCCAACATTCTAAACATTGGAAATTTACGACGTTTTTATTTATTTTTTTACTGCAATCATCAACAAGAACAGTAAGATTAACATTGCAGTTTAGAAAGTAATATCGATTGCTTTCGTTTTAATTTGGTGTGGGAAAGCGATTAGGTATTGCGTTGAATTAACTCTTGATATTGTAGACTGAACAGAACTGGTCAAATGAAATCTGACCAGCTAATGGCATTGAAGATGTGTATTCATGATCAGGACTCGAACCCAAGGTTCGCAGATATAGCATACAGCTACTCTGCTAATATAAGTTGAAATTTGAGGCATGGTAAAGCTGTGTTTACCAAATGCTATCTGAAGAAATGATGCTTCATTTACAACTAATAAAATTTATTAGAGCTACATTTTTTATTTAAAAAATGAGGCATAGTGTAGAATGATTTAAATAGGAAGCACGGCGAAGCCGTGTTTACCACTTATTATTTATTTCAGATTTTAGGAATAATTGCTCTGCAGAGGTGTAGAAATTTTCTTTGACCCACTCGCCCTGCAGGTCGAGTGAATGAGTAAGTGCACTCGTCCTTACAGAAAGTACACTCGCCCTTACATTTTAAATAAAATACTCTTTCTGTAAAGCTGTGTTTACCAAATGCTATCTGAATAATGCTTCATTTACAACAAATAAAAATTATTAGAGCTACATTTCATAAAAAAATAAGGCATAGTGTAGAATGATTTAAATAGGAAGCACGGCGAAGCCGTGTTTACAACTAATTATTTATTTCAGATTTTAGGAATAATTGCTCTGACAGAGGTGTAGAAATTTTCTTTGACCCACTCGCCCTGCAGGTCGAATGAATGAGTAAGTGCACTCGCCCTTACAGAAAGTACACTCGCCCTTACATTTTAAATAAAATACTCTTTCTGTTGCAATTTTCGTTTTTCTTTTCGTTCTATCTTTTTCTTTCTGTCTCGCTCGCTCTCGCTTTTCATCATCACCCGTACCTTGTGTAAAAAACGTAATCTTCATTTGTTTCTACATATTTTTTGACATACAGCGGGAAAATACGTGCACTTGCAGCCTCGTTCTGATTTGGGAAACCCAATGAAGATAAAAATAAATTGCTGCTGTTACCTTTACATCAGAAACGTTCCGAATACACCGAAAATCGACCAAAATTCCGGAAATCGAATTGTATTTTGTAAACAAAGTGAAAATATTTCATTTTTCGAAGAAAACACATGTGCTTTGCTGAAAAAATTTACTCGCCCGGCCGGTCGAGTGTTTCGGCCACTTCGCTCGACCCAACGAATCATATAATCGCCATGGCGAGCGGTCGAGTGGAATTCTACACCTCTGCTCTGTCAAACAAGTAACTTTTACAAGTTTAAATGTGTTGCATGGTGAAGCCGTGTTGACCATTAATTAATCGGTATAAATTTGAAAATTTATTTATTTTATTTAGTTTTCACAGTCCAATAGTTTGTGTCGAGCTTTTGTATACATGCCTGGGTCCAGATGTTTGAGTGTAATGATCGCTACAGACTTCCCGAAAGTTGTAAAAAAGTGTCAGACATGAGGTCAGACAAGATGTGAAATTCTGTCTGACCGAAACAATTTCTGTCTGACTGAAACATTTAACACATTAAATAATCAAAACACAGTAATAAGGGTGTGTTGTTTTTTTCAGTGGTACAAATTGTCATTATAACGAATAAGTAAATTATTTCATTCCGATATCCTCACTCATTTCCCTCGGAACATTCTTGAATCAAAACAGCGAGTAAAATTGTAATTTAGCGATTAAAATTGGAATAAGCAGATCAAATTTTTGCCAGACGTTCGGTCCTACATTGGAAATCACATCAGACCAGTCCAAATTTTACCGGACAGGTCCGACGGTCCGGCGACTTTCAGGAAGTCTGTCACTAAAAAAATAAATTAAGTCATCGGAAGGTATATGCATGCATTGGGCAAATAATATCGTTTATAAAATTTGTTTTTTGTAATTTGTATTTCAGTTTGAAGTATACATATGAAAGATGCGTGAAAAACCTGGTTCAAAGAGCATGAAACTGGAATAGGAGAAAAATTAGACTACTGGAGAGGTAATTTTTTTTTTAATTTACCCTTAATAAACAGTACAAACACTAAAACAGCACAGAATTTGCCCTTCCTTTACATGACTATGCAGACTGGACAAACCCACTAGCCCGACGCCTTGGACAAGCTGAAAATTGTATCGGACAATCTTAAAATATCTGATTGCTTGTCCGTGGGCTAAGTCAATTGTTTAGTGTAGACTAGTTTAAACGTTAATTTGATATGCGCCATTTTGTTTTAGCACCATATGCATATCATATTACAACAGCAATAAGTTTAATACAAAATAACATGTTTTGAGATCTATTTTAACATTATCAAGCCACCATGTAACGCTTCATCTTGAATTTCCTGTTTCTTTCTTTACTGTTAATACTAGTGATGTGCCGATGATCGAAAGACATCAATTAATCATCAGTGAGAACCTCCCGATGCCGATAATCGATGTCATTATCCCATAATCGATTTACACTGATGTATACCCCCGGCTGTAAACTACTGCACAATTAAACATATCTTTGTCAATATTTGTACTAGTCATGATTGTTCATTGATTCCAATCAGTGCATATTTAATAAAAACACTTTAAAAAGTTTAATTTTTGTAATTGGAACACCAACCTTTATGTAGAAAGTAGCAGCAAACATACAATAATAAGGGATATTATATAAGCTACTTATTAGAAACCATTTGTTAATATAGCACAGATACGATTTATAAACCGATTAATAATCGGTGAAATCACTTCGGAAGTGGCAACCGATTCCAACTGATGATCGATTGTGATTTGCAACCGATATCCAACACTAGTTAATACTGACCAATCAGAATTTGCCTATTTGCGCAAAAGTGGGACTAGCTGAAATGTTTACCCAGCTAGTTCTGGACTAGTTACTAAAAAAACTAAATTTGTCCAGCCCTGCTATGGTGTACCATAATCTCTGGCATGTTCACACAACATCACCTGAACATGCCAAATTTTTGGAAGACACAGAATCAAACGCCACAAAGTTTCTCTGCGGACCATGTTGTACATACATGATGGGTCCCTGTGGTCACTGATTTAATCCTTTATTTAGTGGGTAAATCTCATAATCTTGTTCACTTTTTTAGAAAAAAAACAATGCTGTTTCTGTTTTCACAGTTAATAACTTAACCTACTTCATGGACACACCGTTTTAATCACATGGTCAGCCCATGTAAATCCAGATCAGATGGCATAGATGTAGATTCAGATATGCTGGCACATCTTTTTGTGGTCTTTAAAATGTGATAACACTCTGGTTTTATGTTAATCTTGTGTAGGAATTAAAGATGACATGAAATTTTTCATCATTACCATCTTCCTTTTATGTGATTTTAATAAAAAGACCCTACATGTAATAAATAAATATGGCAACAGTATGAATTGTTCACTGTTAACTGCAACAGCAATTTATGTACCTCTTCATAAGCCATAAAAGGTACTGTATAACTGACTTACTAGTTATCAGAGAAGATTTAAAATAAAACATTTATTTTCAGAGATGTGTATTGCCAAGCTTATGGAGGCTATAGATACTTATGCAGAACTGGTAGACGGCTATGGCACAGAATATGATATGAATATTACCAAAGTAAACAGATACAAGGTTTGCATAAATTTTCTTTATTTTCATTTATTAAAGCTGCATGAATGTATAATAGACATCACACGGAATTTACCGGTGCATGAATATAAGTTACTATGTTAGTGTTTTTTTTACATTTTACTTCATGAATTTATCACATTAGTGACCAATGTATATCCAGTTCAGCAGGCTCATCTGTGCAGTCTGATCAGGATCTACACTGTTTAAGTTTAGATTCATGAGGTTATTTCTGACCAAGAAGCAACCAGTTTAGATCCAGATCAGACACCAAAAATGTTCGGCTGACGTGGAACTATACTGTTGTCCATGTCATTTAAAGAGTCTCCATAGAGTAAGTCAAGAGTCAGGATACCTGAAGTAATTATCAGAGCATACAAAATCAATGTATTTGACAAAATTTTTTTTGTGTCTAAATATTTTAAATCAATTTTAACTGTCGACAAATAAATTTATAAAAGCAATAAGATATAAAAAAAAATTTGAAGATAAATTAATTGGCTGTTGAATTTAATATTTCAGGAAAACAGCTTCACATGAAATGCTGTGGGGAGACCAGGTTAACTGTTCTAGACAGTAGAGGGAGCATACAGTTTACATAATTATACTTCCACTACTAATTCCTGCAATAGAAGGTGCTGCTTTGGAAGTTTATGTCACTTGACAAGAAAAAGAATTGTCTATACAATTATACAGTGTGATTGTGATATCAAATAATACAAAAAACGTTTTAATGTAGACCTCATTGAAGAACAGTAAATAAACAACACCATCAGTATAATTTTGTTATGAATATAATTTGCTGTTAAATGGAAGCATAGAAAATAGGAATAGACTCCTTCAGCATTTGCTTTTCATGGACTAATTTGAATGTTTCATTCTATTCGGATAATAAATTCCTCTACGGTCACTCATAGTATTATCTTAAGTCCTCAGACCCAAAAGTATGTTTGTTGATTTCAAGCTTGAATATTCAAAGAATATGACAAGCTTCGCTATTTGCTCTGTCATTGGTGTCACCATATTCCAACTCAGAATTTTAGGTGTTGTGGAATGATGTTTTACAATCTACCTTGTTAACCAGATTTTTATGAGTCTATATTTCTTATACCATCGGTCAGCCTTGCATTTTGATCACATTTTGGTGCTGTTTAACTAAGAGTTTACAGGCAAACTGGTGTATTCAACATCTCAAAGGATTCTTCCAAACTTCACAGAATCATTCAGCTCACTAAGATGTAGTGTTGCATCTTACAACCTTGATCAGTTTTGGTTAAAAAGTAAAACAACAAATGATTTATTTTTTTTATTGTTAAACATACGATATACTTCACTTTGGATTCGTCAATTTCGAGAGAGGGAGTGCCTTAGTTCATATTATCCTCTTCTTTCACATATATGCATGTCTGTTACATTTGATTTGCCTAATTTGGACAAAATGTTGTCGCATAAAACGTTTTTAAGTAACTTATTATTAATAAATAATCATACCATCATGCAAATATTACTTTGTCTAGAGCTAACATTTCCCAGTGTTTATTCATCAAACTGGCAAATGACAGCAGGTTGTTGAGTAGGCTACATGCATAAAAGTTCTTCTTTTCAACAGAAATATGTCCCTTTTTGCACTGCCCAATACTTTACAATGCACATAATTTTGCATAATATTTCGTCTTCAAACTTTCAAATTTTTGCGCTGCTTTTATCGTAAAAACAAAAAAAAACTTGGATGCAAAGCTCCATTCGGAAACACCGAAACACGTCGGAATTATTCTGGTTATTATAATTATATTATTATAGCATTCAAACATGAACATTTATCTTTCAGTTTTTTTTTTATTTATGAGAACCTGTCGGGGCAAGTTTGAGGCTGGTGCACCCTAGAACCTGGTTTAAAGGATCGCAAACATTGCAAAAGGCCATTATTGCCAAAAATATTTTGACTTCAAATCGAAAGTAGAGCCCGGAAGTAAGTTTTCCTTGAATTTCTTGAAAACTCTAACATTATTTTGACGCTGGCACTAAACATTGTAGACCAGCAAATACTTATTTCAGGTATGAGTTGCTTTGGTATATACTCCATAAATTTCAGAGTTTTTATGCAAACGGTTTTTCTTTTGTTTTAGTATGTGCTTGGTAATTAGAACATGAATTAGACTAAATTGAGCTTGCAAACATTAACTACATTTTAATAAGCTTAATACATTTCTTAACTAAAATCTAGATGGCAATAAGTATTTCCCCCAAAATTCATGTTTGAAATTTTAGCCAGTTTTCGTCATTTGCAATGTTTGCGACCTCTTAAACTCCCAATGGCAATTTGATTTGCCACCGACCATTCCAAGGCGGTAACTCATCGGGTTCTCATTTTTGTTAATTGTTTGTGGTGTCTTTTTTGAAACTGATAATTTTATATTTACATTCCTATTGATTTCTTCGTTTAAAAAATTCGGTTCATTTTGCATGAACCGCGTGACCCGTAATGACGTCAGTAACGTCATGTCTGTTACTATTGAAAACTCCCACGTATTACTCCCCCTTTTCACTTAATACTAATTTTTGAAAGCGTTCGACTTAAGTTTATTTAAAGAAAAAAAAATGAATAGAATGTAAATATAAGTAATGATTCTTATTTTGGTGCGGTTCATGCAGATTGGACGTGCACGCGAGAGCTGGCAAATTTACCATAAAGAGCGCTAGCGCTTTATGGTAAATTTGCCAGCTCTCGCGTGCACGTCCAATCTGCATGAACCGCACCAAAATAAGAATCTTTCCTTAATTAACCCATGCTCTCTCCCTCTCTCTTTTTCTTGACGGTGTGGGGAGGCTGTTTATTCTGAATGTGGCAATTCCTGATTATGCATATTTCACCTTTCTGTGAGAGAAAAAACACTAACCCTGTATGAATTCTAATAAAAAGTGAAATGCAAAAGCACATCAACATAAAAAAATAATAAAAGACGTTAATAGTATTGTCAAGCAAAAAGGTGGGTCTTTAAAAACAGTATATTTATAAATATTGTCTTTGTATAAAATCACACACTTTTAACTTTTATCTCTCTTCTATTGAATTGCAGGTATACCAGGAGTGGGTAAGTGCATTTCATCATTTGCTTTTATTATTTGTTAATCGACCTTTCGTTCGTTTACGTTACGCGGACCATTATATGGTCTTAAAATGGTTTACCGACCAATGTTTGCTTTAACGGTCCTATTGTGTCTTATGTGTTATTTCGACCAAAACTATAATTATTGGATATTATGAATCCGTAAGTCCATCAATCATTAAATAATACGAGGTCGGTTTTGATTCTATAACACATGCAAAGTGTTCCTTAGTAGTATTACCTCACTTTTTAACGCAATATTTTACAAGTACTTAAGTTCGTTCGAATGTAAATGTTTGGAGCATTTAAGGTAAATGTGAGACATTAGAACGGTTGTTATATATGCAAGTTCTACAGAATATGGGAATTCTGATGTGCTTGAAAAATAATATATTATTATTTATTTAAAACTCGTTATCTCTGTAAAAGACTTTCTAAACTTTAACGTCGGATTTAATTTGCCCCACAATCGAGAAATACACATGTACATGTATCTGTCCAAAAAATGGAAGTGGAAATTCTACTGGGAATCAAAAAAAATGATATGTTTTTTTAATATATGGATATAAAGTTATAGTTAAACTTTTGTTTGCCATAATCCGTCATTCTGACTTACTAAAAAAGAAGAGATTAAGAAATCATCAACTATTATTTTAATTGTAAAAAACATGTTACTGTTAACATTATGCATCTTTTTAATAACCATACGTTTTGATTGTGACCTGTTTTCATTTTAGCTTGCTCACAGAGGACTGAAGCTTGGTAAGTGGTTAACGCAATAGGCTAATTTTCTTTTATATATATATATATATATATATATATATATATATATATATATATATATATATATATATATATATATATATATATATATATATATATTCTACATGTAGACTTTACTTTTACCACAGGTATACATTATGTCATGTTACGTAGGTGCCAAGGGTTCTTTTTTCGTTACTTGTTTGCGGTATCTTATTTGAATTTGACATACTTTATAAACACATACTTTGTTTTGTGAGTGTGGCGATTCCTTATATGTAATTCCTGATATGCATATTTCACCTTTCTGTAAGAGAAAAAAACACTGACCCTGTATGAATTCTAATAAAAGGTGAAATGCAAAAGTACATAAACATAAAAATATAAGAAAAGACGTCAATATCATTATCAAGCAAAAAGGTGGGTCTTTAAAAACAGTATATTTATAAATATTGTCTCTGTATAAAATCACACACTTTTTAAAGCCTACATGCGCCAAATATTGGTAGTAATGTACGCATTAATTACATATGTCGTGAAATTTAACACCCGTGGTCAGACTTCTTGACAATTTAAAACAGTCACCAAAGTCGCAGAATATACTTATTACCAGTGTCTCTCTTAACACTGACCATATTGAAATTTCTTAGCGTGAATTCGGAGTATACTCTTCCATTTTGAAACAAAGTTAGATTAAAAAGTAAAATATGCATATCAGGAATTGCCACACTCACTCATATTTTCATAATTCATTCAATTCCATGCGGAGAAATCAATGTTTCAGTTAAAGATTTATGGTTGGTGTTGTTAGAACAATGGTTAAGTGCATTCTTCAAGCGCCATAGATACATTCAAATAAGGAATGACCTTAAGACATTGTTTCCTTTAAGCTATAAAAGATAAGGCAGTTAAGTTTAATTAATTGAAAGTCTGCAGAATCTTTCTTTGCATGTGGTTTAACCTTCAGCCTCTCATATTAAATGCTTCTATTGCAGACGGAACTTCAACCGATGCACCATCGAAAAGAAAATTGGCTCAAACAGGTTAGAGTTTTGATAGTTTGCTTCAAATACAAATGCATTTCACTGCGTTACATATTTTATCTTATTTCAACTCTAATCATCTTACTCTTCGTTTATATCAACTTAAAGCGAAATGTAAAGTTTTAAATCTCCGGCGAAACGGGCAAATTGAAATTTCTATTACTCATTGGTCATGTTGGTCAAAATGAAGTAAAAAGAGACTTTGAAAACCCGTTCAAACTTTGAATATGCAAATATTACGGGGACGGTGTTATTTTTGGTCAGTTAATAGATAGAAATAAAAATGCAAATTACTGCCGCCAAGCCTCGGGTTGGGGGCAATTCAGTATCTACACATTAACAAATTTCGGTTTCGATCTATTAATTACAACACTAACTGGATGTCCAGAAGACTTTTCACAGCCACATACGACAAAAAGCAACATATACATGATTAATATTCTCAAATTCCCCGTCAAAATTATATTATGTTCAGTTCCGCTCATTGTTTTCTCGTTTAAGTATCCATTTTTACACTTGGGGTTTATATGCCGCGCTGGACATACATAACACTCAGTGCAATTCTCAAATATATGAATACTTCTGTTGTAGACATGATAGATGAGACTTCAGCCGGTGCACCACCAAGAAAAAAATGGAATAGAAACAAGTAAATATTTTGCTTTAAAGTTTAAAATCATTAACCATCATGCAAATATTATATAATGTATGTGTTCAGACTTAAATCAACATTTCTGTTACAAATGCATATCATCTATTTACATGTTTCTTGTTAAACAACTAGTATTTTAATGACAAATGAACGCAGGTTTCATTGCCAGTGTATATGTTTTAGAGAAAGTAAGCACTAACACTACATCTGTCTCCGTCTCGACTTCTCTGGTATTTTTGCAGCATTTTGTTTTGAGTTTCGTTTAATTGATAAATTTCTGTATAACTGATCATGGAGAGAGCTTTTACAATTAAATACCTGTTAAAAAGTAAGTGAAATGTTCGTATGTCAGACGGTTGTCAACAAAGAGCTTCTTGCGGTTTTATCTGCAATTACGATGTTTGAAACAAACCCGGTTGAATATGTGGAAGTAATTTTTTGAAGATTATGTAAAGAAATTTTCTTTTTATTAATCTAGGAACATCGATTTTGATTTTGATGCATATCAAGTTTGTACGAAAATGTGTAGATGAAGTAAACATTCACATAAATCTCTGTGGTCTTTTAATTTTAACGGTACGAGACCAAATATTGAATTTTCTAGGCATCAGACATTAAAAGCCTGCAGTTTGTACAGTTGAATTTTCAGAGTACAAATACAATGTAACCTACTTTTTCAGTACAGTTTAACGGGCGAAATAGTATTTAATTTATTTTTTGTTGTAGAAGGCAGATATTTGTCTTTTTTTTTGTTATAAATCAACACAGAGGCCATACTTTTATTAATATAACCATATACATGAACCATGAAAGATATGACTTTAGGATAATACGGGTTTACGTTCAAAGATAATTAAATCATAATATTACAAAATTTATACTAACAATTTCTGTAAAACTGGTGAATGTTTTATTCATAATATATTGAAAATATTCAGTTTAGTTAATCGAACTGCATACAGTACAACTTAAAATGAAGGCAATACCGATGGATCATTCCAATTTTAAAGAGACAGTCCATAATATTTTATTTATTTAAAGAGAAAGATTTTACTGTCGCACCGTCAAACATCAAATACAAAAGCTTCGAGTGATAGGATGTCCCTATAAAATACGTTCAAATTATTGGGGTCGACATTACTTCGGAGCAAATAAATGTTAATACATATTCGGTTTGTCACGTGATTATTTTCAATAACAAACATCATGACGAATACCGAAGTGATATAGCGTAAAAAGGTGGGTAAAATGTATGTTTGAAGTCGAAAGGTTTGGTATTTCGTAATGCTTGTTCTTCCTCAGCGGGTTATGTGTTTCTATTCTGGTGGGGCGGCGATTATTTCGTTCTGCTTACGTTAGACTACGCACATGTGAGCATGTAGTAAATCGGCCTCATTTGCATAACCCGCCACAAGGCATCAAATTTCGTACTTAATAACAATTTCCGTGTAAAGTAAGCAAACGAGTTAGATTCCCTTTTGTGTTCTGTGGCGGTTTATTTCTGCTAGTTTTTACATAATTTATGGAAAATCACTTTAACCAGGGTTCCACGTGTAAGACATTGTTTCCAATATAAATTGTTTAATATTTTGCTATGAAGTTTCAATTTTGGTGCTTTGTGATATGGTATAAATCTCATAACAACAAAATTCTTACAGTAGAAGTTGGTCAGAACCCACTGAAGTGTATTATAAACTCCACAAAAATAATTCATGACCTCACAAAAATATGTTACTCACCTAAACACTTCTATACATCCAAATATTGTTTTGTTGTTGTTTTTTTTATTTGAAAGATTAGAGATTTAATTTAAACATTTGTCACATTGTTACATGAACATATAAACATATAAGGAAAACATAATTTTGCGTCTTACCCTGAATTAGATTTGTTGAGTGTATAATATTATTTAATATGCTTATCTCAATAAAGAAGCAAACATACAACTCTTTCCTTTATAACTTGAAAGACTTACATCAAAACTAAATATAATGATGCGTAAAGCATTCATGTCAGAATTAGAATAGATGCAAAGGAAACTTTGAAAGCCATCGAACACGACAAATATGAAAATATTGCAGGCCCGGTTTGATTGAGCCTGTTCATGGACAGTAATGGAAATGCATATTACTGCCCACGCCGCCTAGCCCCTGGTTGAGCGCAACTCAATATTTACACCAATAAACAGTACAATTTTGACCATCCCAAACGATGGTGTGCATATGGCGGTGGACATCGAACCTTCAATGCGGTATTTTCAGATTAATAACATTCCATGTTCAGCGGCATATGGTCCCCAGATATAAGAATGTGTTTGCCCTAAACGAGAAAACAATGGGCGGAACTATACAGAATAGGATTTTGACAGGGGGTCTTAGAATATAAATCCTGCATATCACAGACAACGTCAAAGGCAAAATTTAACAAGCAGGAAGTATATCCTTGGGGTGATTGAACAATATCCGAATCAATATTGTGTATTTTTTAGAGTATAAATTTTGTCAGAAATGGCCAAACATTATTTCTATTGGTGAAGTTTGGGTTTGCTACTAAACTTTTGTCTAGAGATTCAATGTATTTTTAGTTTTGTGTGATAAAGAATATTAGTTCATGTATTTTCCCACATAATGCTTGCTTTGAAACGTTTATATATGTAGGTGTGTCTGCCGTTTTATTTTTTGTTCTTCCAATTATCCTGAGTGAGATTCAGCATACTCAACTCAGTTAATAACACTCGTTTATGAACAAGTCGGACTTATAGCCGATTTTTTCGTGAATTTTAATGAGGGCTATAAGGTCGAAACTTTAATCAACAAATGAAAAAAACTGAATTGAGTATGTCATATTATTCATCAGTTAATCACTTGATAAAACTAGTGTAACGTTAAGGACCCACTACACTCCTCCCCTGCACGTTCATCGATAAAACAAAATTATCAAAATCTCGATAACGGCAAAATGTCGTTCAAAAATACTTTGGACTAATGAATGTTACTAAAGTATCTTTATTTTGCATGCAGTAAGACACGTTAGAAAAGTAAATAAAAAAAGCTAGACCTAAAGGTTCCTTAAATTCTATTTAACAAATTTACAAAAAAATAAGCAATACAAAACATAATTTTAAATTTCCACGCGAGTGTTATGATACTGACAGGAAAATGTTGTGTATTTGTAAAGAAACATCAACTACTAAAAGAGAAATCAACGATTGTCATCCAGGAAGCGATCAGAAATCTGAAGTCAAACACACCTTTACTAATATCTCATAAATTTTACATAATTATATTAGTGACGAAGACACAAGATTTTGATATCTGTATCATATTACTCATGCGGGCATTTAAAATGATGTTTTGTGTTGTTAAAAAAAGGTGAAATATGCATATCAGAAATCGCCACATTCAGAAAAAAACAGCCTCTTCACACAGTCAAGAAGAAGAGAGAGGGAGAGAGCATGGTTAATAAAATGATCAGTTTAAAAAAGACACCACTAACAATAAACAAAAATGAGAACCCGAGGGGTTACCGTCTTGGAACAGGAAGTCGGCGAACATATAACCTTCAATGTGGTATATAATAGTAAGTGAGTGAGTGGGGAGGGGGTATAGAAAGTGAATGTCAAATGCAGTCCCTGATGGATAAAAAGATAACAGTATTGAAAGTAAGCACGGGGATACGTTTTACGGCCGCCACACAGCACATACACAACTACTATGATTATAAAAAGATGAAATATGCATATCATGAATCGCCACATTCAGAAAAAAACAGCCTCTCCATACAGTCAAGAAGAAGAGAGAGGGAGAGAGCATGGTTACTAAAATGATCAGATTCAAAAAAGACACCACTAACAATAAACAAGAGATAGAATCCGAGGGGTTACCGCCTTTCTTTACTGTTCTAACGTGTCTTACCATGTGCAAAATAAAGATACATTAGCATCACTCCTTTGTGCAAAGTTTCGTCGAACGGCATTTAGCCCTAATTGAGATTTTGATAATTTTCTTTTTATCGACGAACATGCAGGGGAGGAGTTTAGTGTGCCCTTAACGGTATTTGTTACAGGGAAAAATCACAAAGACCTGAATCTGAAGTAAATTTTTCCGCTATAGCTGAAGAATTAGGTAAGCCTTTAGTTTTCTGTATTAAAACTATTAAAATATAAACTATATATGTATGGAATGTCATTGCTGCCTTCTTAGTATAGTCCATGTGTGCATTACATTCATTTGACAGTGTGCGTTTTGTCCAACGGTCTTAAAGTTTGATACATTCGCCATCAAGTGCAGTATTAACAGCATATGTGCACTGGTTAAATGGATATATTTTTTCCAGTAAAAAACAACTTTTTGTGTATGTGCTGTTAAAATAATGGCTAAAGAAGTGAAAAACAGTGAAAACAATTAAGGTCATAAATATTCCAAACTTGTTACTCTGCATTTTTATCTTTAAAGTTATTGAAACTGAGCACAAAACTGAAAAGATTTTTGAAATCGGTCAACTGTTTGCTGAAATATTGTCATTTGGGCTATTTCAAAAAATGGCAAGTGAAGTGAAAAAAAGTAAAGAACTTCAGTTCAGAAAAAAATCCTGGTTGCTCCATATGTTTGTACAGTCTTTGCAGTGATCAAAATTGATCAAGTAATACTCATATGTGACAGTATAAAAATTGTATGGAGCTTTATTGACCAAATTGAATATTAAATAAATCACAAGAATTGTAATTTATGTGCTTAAAATACAATTATTACTGTTTCTTACTATTTTTTTATTATTTGCATTTCTGTTAAAATACATGTTGAAGCATCAAATATAAGTGCTTTAAAACTTGTGGTATCGCATAAACATAAAACTTATATTTTTAAGAAAGTGTGTCACACTCCTGACAGGAAACCCCAAACCAGCCATTTTTAAAAAACACCCCCTATCTACTTTACGTTCAATTCATTCGCAGTCGGGTGCGCTAGTAACATCATTACGTACAGTAGTAATATTATTGCGTGCAATAATTATCTTTATGTGATATAGTTTAGTTTCAATAGTTTCAATATAACGTGCTGTAGAAACAGCATTCCATGTGGTATAGTTTGTCCCAGCTCATTTGTGACAACCTAAAAGAGGTGATTTCTTTCTTATTAAGTAACAAATCTAAAAACTAATACATGTTTTGTGAAATACAAAAATTTCCTGGATTTTTCTTTCAAACTGATATCAAGCCTACAATCGTAAAACTTTTTCCCATAGTATGTTGCCATTGTTTGCAGCACTGATTTCCATTTTGTGAGGAAACGCGTGACGACTTCGCGATTGAAACAGAGCGGGGAAGTTCTCGAACGTTATTTTGACTGTCATAATGTGATATCATCGACTAACGAACAAGACAAATACCTAATTTGTTAGAAATTCCAATCTGATTTACGATGTTTTGATTTAATTTCTCAATGACTCTTGCAAAACGCAATACAATCTATTATATTGCAAGATAATAACATAGTGACATATTTTTATACCCTCGTTGAACAACGGATGTACAAACACGAGGAATCACATGTGAGATCATGGTGCTTCATATAATCATCATTAGCGGTATGTTATTTTTAATAATTATACATTTTCGTTAGCGAACAAGGATTGCTGCATACATCCATAAGTTTGACGTTCACTACGGCGACGAATATTTCGTTTTTGTATAATCATGGCAAAAAATGCCTCAAGGAAAATTTTTACTTAGTGGGTATAATGTATCAGATAATGAGGATGCTAACAAATGTATTTTGCCGTGTATTAAATTATTATCGTCCGAAATAAAGACAGTTCGGTTAATAATGACGTGTGAGGTTTTGGGGGCCGTGATCTTTCAGCTCGATGATCCGCGATTCTTTTTGTATCGCGTTTAGTTCGTTTTCAAGTTATATAAAATATCACTCGGCGTATAGCATGTCGAGACTGCCATTTTTTTGTTGTTCATATTACCCTGCCATTCTTCAGATTTGATGGGAATCTAGAATATCGTCGGACCAGTCTAGCCGAAAATTGAGGTAGAAATACTGAGATAAATTATGCCCTCTTTACGCCGTTCGCGTTAACTTTCGTCACCTGGGTTCATTTCTTCGCAGCGTCGGACGTCAAATTTAAATATAACCGTTCACTAAGTTTGGTAATGAACAATTTGTATTAAAAATATACATGTACTTGCACATTGCATTTGATTTTGATGCCAAGTCTCTTGAAATTAACTTTCTGTCCAATTCTGAATTAATGAACTCTTCTATTTTAGACGGGACTGCAACTGGAAAACGACCATCAAGAAATCGAAAGATAAATAAGTAAGAAATTTTATATTTGCACTAAAATAATTTAATAAAAAGTATATTTTTAGTTATTTAGTCTCAAAACAGAAATACAGCTACATATGGATAGTGTGTGTTTACATATTACTGCTCAACTGGTTACATCAAATTAACTAAGGTGTCGGCGGCAGTGTGTTTTTTTTAACTCAGCGATAAGATTGCATGTCTCATCTGGAGTTAAACGTATTTTAGTACAACATTTTGCTTTCAAAATATTCTGCTTTTTACACTGAAATGATAAATATCTGTATCACTGAAACTATAGATCGAGAGTAAATCCAGAGTATATCTCGTAAGTGATGTCAGCTAATAAAAACTGGTGTTATGTTTTGCTATGCAGTTCTGATTTTGATGTGTTTTGATTTGGCTTAGGTTTAAGGACAATAGAAAGCTCACAGTAGTATCGATCTGCGCCTCAATGAATCAGTGTATATTTAAGGCGCTTTTCTCAATGGCGCTTATATTCGCCTCTTATCGATGTCTCTATATATACTGAACAAAAATAAAAAGTATCCACTTTTTATGCTTGTTTTCCCATTACCATATTTTCATTTAATCAGGAACGCTTTGAATGGTGTTTATTTAGTTAATCTCAGTTATTTTTGAGTTAAATTGTTCATGAATAAAAACTTCCACACCAAGACCTGAGGAACTGCCAATCGAATAACAATTAATCATGACTAACAAAACTCTACATATTCAATTTAAAGGGAGGTAATTGGAAATGGTTGGAATTTCTAGCGTTGTTTATCGAGGACCAGTTGATTAATTTATGAAAATTTTGTGATTTTATTTATCCATAAGAGGTAGAGAATGTGATTTAATTCCAATAAATGTGAATATTTCAAAGAATCGCTGACATTTTACTGAAACCCATATTACAATAAAGGGAAAGACAACTAAGTTGTGGCTGCAGATTTTCAAGAATACTTTATCCCTTTGCAATGATAACAGAAAAGCATATGTGTACACATATAGAATTTTGAGTTTTCGTTTTCATATTTTACCAAATTTAATATAGGAAAGTGGATACTTTTTATTTTTGTTGAGTATAGATAAACTTTTTGCTCCTTTATATTATGTCACCTCACAACCGAAAATGATTACTGTGTAAGAGTTGCATGTCAAAATTTGAATATTTTGTCATTTAATGTTTCTCAGATATTCCCCAACCTTGTTTGTGATAATAAAAACGCCTTGCTAGTCATTTTGTTCAACATTATTATATACCTGTGAGCACTGGATGCTGATTAAGCTTAACCGCAGTCCGTTTTGTTACGAAGACAAGCCATAGTTTTGTCGTGAGATTTTGTTAACATCCAGCGAGGCATGCACATGCGGATAAGACAATTAATATATTTCGCTTTTATTTGGTGTGGATTTTTGGATAGCTAATCAGAATCAGGTGAGTTAATGTGTATTTCATATATTATATATTTTATAGTTTGGAATGTCATATATGCGACAGTTTTATTTTCTTAATATCTTATTTTTTATGATTTCTTATATCGTTTGTGTTTACCAGTGTATCATAACTATGTGTTACAAATATTTTTTGTTTATTTGTAAAACGGTAAAAATATTAGATAAAATTATCAAAGAAATGTCACTTGCCAAGATAACGGTGAACATGCTACGAGAAGATGACTCTGTTGTTATGAAAACGTCATTAAAATCGACAATACATAATTTGCGTGTCTGTATTTCGTGAGAGTGTGTCTAGGTTTCCATACAAGTACCATAAAATAATATGTGTTTCGTTACAAAGACTATTTTATTTTTTCTGATTCTTATGTTCAGCTATTGCGAATCTTCATTAATTATCGTTGTGTAAACGACCTCCGTACAACAGTAGAAAATGTGTGGTAGTCATTTAACGAGAGGAATAACCGCTTAAGGTTATGCGACGCATTTGGGATCCAGTGTTAGCGGCAAAGAAATCAGTTTTGAAATTCGGGGAAGTATGTAATGTAATGGGTCCTTCTCAACGTCCGTCCGTCAGTGGATCCTTCCGTCCCGCATTCGTTTCCGGACCACAACTTGGTTTTTTTTAAGTCGCAATAAAAATTATTTGACAAAAATGATCTACATATCAAGATGACGTGTCGCGTGCAACATTTTGGCCGCAACTTGAAAGGTCAAGGTCATAGCATGACCTTGAAGTAAACCGTATGTGGTCCATAACTTTCTTATTTATTGTTTGGTTTTAAAATTGTTTCACAGAAATGAGTGCACTAACAAGACGACGTGTCGCGTGCGACATTTGGGTCTCTACCTTGAAGGTTAAGGTCACCGCTTGACCTTGATGCAAAAACTTGTCCGGTCCATGGCTATCTTATTTGTATTTGGACTTAAAAAATCATAGAAATGATCGCTACACCAAGGCGACATGTCATGTGCAAAATTTTGGTCGCTACCGTGAAGGCCAAGGTCACAGCATGACTTTGAAGCAAAATCTTGTCCAGACCATAACTTTGTTTATTATAGTTGGATTTGAAAATTATTCATAGAAATGATCACCATATCGAGATGTGTAGAGCGCAACATTAGGGTTGCTACATTGAGGGTCAGGGACACAAAGAGACCGGCCCATAACTGTGTTTGTTGCATTCACATTTTAAAGTGATGTTACAGAAAATTCGACAAAATTCACCTTCATGGCCATACAACTAACCGTTTTTGTGACAAAATACACATTCTGGGGTCATCACCCGTATTCGACGGTCTCTTGCCGGAACTGTTTTACGGCACTGTGTTATATTCAGATTCAGAGCCCGAAATCGAACTAATGAACGATGGAAATAATCTCCCAAAATGCAGATTTTATACAGCTGAATTCAGGAATGATAACATTATATACTTAAAATGTATTGTAGAAAAGACCAGAATGAAAAACAACGACCAGCCTCTGTATTAAACGTTCAGGATCAGTCCCGAGTGTCAGGTACGCATTTCCATTTTCGGATTCTTCTACTACTACTTCGACGACTAGTTCCACGGACAATAACTCTACTTCGACTACTAAATACTACTGCTATTTGTGTTTTATCAGTTGATCTTAGAACACTAGCTTCAAAAGCAACTTTAATTTACTTTATTATAAATTTACCGCGCACCAATTTTTGTTTATGAGTTCAGTTATACTAACCGGTAAGCATTTGAAGAAAAATTTAAAAAAAGATTTTCATAACAATGAAAGTTAGTTTGATTTTTATCCCATATCTGTTTCTATTTTGGAATAAAACTAGTCAATACCATCTGTTGCTATTCTATTCGATAGCATTCTCTCATTGAAATAACGTAATATTTTACTTGTCTGCTTTAGTAATGAGTTTAAAGTGAAACTATTTGCTCAAAGGGTAACTTAAAGACAGATCTTTTCGACTTTACGCCTATAGTTTTCATCCAAAACGTAAACCCCTGGTAGTTACTCATGGCTCTTAATCATTTTAGATGCAGTTTGGAATACACTCAGCGAAAATGTAGAAAATTTAGCAAACACTTGCAAAAGAGCTTCGGAAAAACTAATTCAAGGTAATATACGAGTAATATATTAATATTAAAATATGCAGAATATTTGAAAACGAAATTCTGTGTTTAGCAGCAATCACTGATTTTCTCATTGGTACTCACAAACTTTTCTCCACATATGTTTAATTTTTAAATTATAGCGAAAACAATTAATTGTGATTTTGATAAATATTGGTTATATTTTACATATGACTAATAATACAATTTTTCAGTAAAAACATCCATAATATTGTAAACTAGACTTGTAATAAAGTAAATTTGTTGTATTAACATCATTATTACGGTAACGAAATTTAATGTTACAGCTAAGCCTGCGATTCGGTTCCGTGTAAAATCGGTTTTGATCGGCGTGACACGCACGCAAAACGCTTCACGGTACACGCTAAGCGGTTTACGTTTCACGATGCACGCTTTAGCGCTTCACGGTTCGAACCGTGTGACCAATCAAAGCACAGAGCGGTTTAACCGTGAACCGTGTGACCAATCAAATCGCAGACGGATTGTAACGAGGTTGAGATAACAGTGTCGCTATTATGCACCACACACGCACCTTGTACATCTAACCCTGTACGGTGAAATTTATATAAACCAGATCACGAAAACAATGTATAACTAAAGCGGTTCATAGCCTAGGAATTTTATTCTCCCTTGAAATAATTCTGATGAAAAGAAATTACCGGTAATAAAGTATTTAATAAAGTATATTAAATGGCCGCTTAAATATAAACCCTTGTGGTTCATAGTCAAATAATTTAATTTTCCTTTTGAAATAGTTCTGATTCGAAGAAATTACCCATCATAAACATTTCCTTAATATTTTAAAGGGCTTAAAAATAGACCCTTGTCTTGGACCGTCTTCTGTGTTTTATATACTGTACTGAGTACAGTGGTGTACGCTGATCTGGGTTTTACTCATGCTCTACATGTAGAAAACGTGTGTAGAATATTTTGATGATCGGCGATAAATCAAACCTGATGGTGAGTATATATGTTGTATTTTACAATTAAAACACAGTCAAAAACTTGGAAAACGGTATAAACGGTTGCTGTTATGCCGGATAATTGGAAGTTTTGATTATTGTAATTAGATTTCGCAATCGTGTGTTCAACTGGCCGGTTGCACAGGCACCTGATTAGAGGTTCTTTTTTTGCCAGTATGTCAGATTTGGTTAATTTCATCTAATAAATGGGCTATTTGTATTATTAGATGGAACTACAATCACCCAGAACACAAAATTTCCGAAAAAAACAACAACAACAACAAATTGCTCGTTGTCCTAAATAACTACTGTAAAGATAACAAGAAAAACAGATCACAAAAAAATGCATAATCCCAGTTGCACATCGATTTTGAAGACAAAATTACTGGTACATGTTTAATTTTTAATTAAATACTTATGTTCGCATGGCATTTTCATCCCCAAAAGCGGCATTTAGGTCTGCCACTGTTTTGAATGGAGGGTTTTCAAAATAACATGGCACAAATGTTCACCATGACAAGGCGGTGTGTTGCGTACATTACCCATGCCTGTAAGTCCAAGGTCAAGGTAACAGTTACTAAAACTTGAATTTACTTGTTCGGGCTATAACTTCTTTATGAAGGAAGGGATTTCAAAATAACTTGGCACAAATGTTCACTATGACATTGCATTGCATTACCACCAACTTCTTCAAAGACTTTTCCGTAATGAGAAGACAACAGTGCCACAAATACAAATAATTTACTTGATCATCAAGTTTATGCATATTCTTATAATTACTCGAACATCACTGTCTTTGAAATGCTATTATTCCCGTCGTTGCACTTAAGTATCTGAAAACAATGCATAGCGGGGGCATCCGTGTCCTATGGACACATTTCTAGTTTTATCATACATTATACAGCATAGGCAAAAATTTCAACTTTTGTTTCCAGCAGACAGCAAAATATACTTATATATTCATGCATCAACTTTGTCTTTTCACACTTTTTAAACACCTTACTTCTTTTTCAGGACAACAAGAAAAAGAACTTTATGAATGGATGTGGAAACTTCTATTTCGACACATCACTCAAAAAGAAATCCATTACAACTAAACATCTTGCAACTGTCTAGATGGACTGTGTTGTACAACAGATTTGATTATTATCAAAATATATAGTGAATGTCGCTATGCAGACTTATGATGTGGAAAGTATTTTGTTTGAATCTTGAGAAAGTGAAAGACATTGAAATTAACAAAGCATTCTTGAATATATTGGATAAAATATTAAAACTTTATGAAGTTGTCAAGAATATTTCCATAAGCCAACAGCCAGTGGAGCATTGTACGTCGAACAGTCTAAAGTGTTATTATTATGCAAACATCAAGGCATATTCCAGCAAGAAACTACTTAATTTAAGCTACTGATTGAAGACTCCTCTGAAGAATACTACTTCCCAGGCAGGACAGAAACCTCACAGTCTTTCATTGATACCTAGTTGCAAGCAAAAATAAAGCAAGAATTCTGTCTCAAGCAAAATTTATGTGTTTCACATGTCAGTCAGCACTTTTCTGTAATGTCTCCTCGCCAAAGCATCCAGCTGCCACAGAACTTAATAATTCAACTGTTGAGCCGGCATCCAGAGATCCAGATTTGCGAGTGAAGCAGCAAACAGTAAGTCTGCATCCAATGGCAACCAGCAGCTAATGAATCGTCTTTAAAACATTTTAAAGACACTAAACTACATAGCTGATACACATACTTAATTTTACTTGAATTTATCTAATTAAAACCTCATAAAGAAAACGGGACTGCTCTTTTGCTGTTTACCCGTGTATTACATAAATATTAACATCCATTATTACCTATGTCTCAAAAAAGTTTTGGGATCATCTAGTCACTGCCAAGAGTTGTTTAACTCTTTCCTCCATATATACGCATTTTTACGCATGTGCAACCAGTGTAGATGCAGATCAGCACATCTGTGTGCATATTATCAGTATCTTCACTGGTCGCATTCTGGTCAGAAATAACCTAATGAATCGAACAGCGAACAGTTTAGATCCTGATCAGACAATATGGATGTGCTGGCTGCTCTGGATCTAAACTGTTCGCCCTAGCAATAAAGGTGTATCTATGGAGGAAAGGGTTAACCCTACACATTTACTTCATAGATACAACTTTGTACTATGTACTTTCAATGTTTTTTAGCTTGATTATTCAAAGAATAGGACTGTGAATCTCTAGGCAACATGCAATGCTATAAGCAAGGTATTTCTGATATGATGACATGTACTTTTCTGTTGTTTTTGTGATATTAAAATAATTTTTTTCTAACTACTGTTTGTATGGTTATTTTCAATATTAAGATTGAATATGAAACAAATCTAAATCTGTATGTTATCCTGATGTTTTTACATAAAAATGGGATTTAGCCTTTTACTCCATAGATACACCTTTATTGCATGAACCAACATAGTAGATTAATATCAGCGAGCACATTTGATTCGGATCAACACTGTTCGCATTTCTTAGTTTATTTCTAATCAAGATGTGACCAGTGCAGATCCGGAACAGACCACATATATGTGCAGGCTGATCTAGATCAACACTGCAAACTCTTTTAAGCCTGTATACCAGTATGTGAAGTAAATGGTTAATCCTAGTTGTGTAATGTATAATTTACATTAAGACTGCATGATCTGGTCTTATTTAAAAAGGTTCTTTTTTTCCTTTTGCCAAAGACAAATAATGATAATGGGGATACCACGGTTAACATCATCTCACTTTGATCACTATTATTTGGTGCACCAGTGAATCTTTACAGCCTTAAAGCCAGAATATTTTTTAACTATTCCACTCACTTTGTCGTCTGCATTTTGCTCTAGTCAAAGACACAGATTCGCATCGCTCTTTAACTGATCTAGTAAATCTCATTTTGATATGTGGACTGGACGAGAATTTCTTCACGAGACAAATCGCTATTTTCACTTGATATAATCCACCATATTGTAGCTGATAATTACGTGTTGACTGGATTTTAATCATGTTTACATCACTTTTAATCGATCTTCATTTTATTATGTTATTTTGATATACTTCTTGAACACATTGACTAAATTATCACATATTTGTAAGGCCCTTATGTGATCGGCATTTCACATTTGTCTGTTTGCTTTCTGCAAGCTAAGGCACTTTGAACGGTTACATGGTGCAATTTTGGTGATTTTGATTGTTATATCAATAAGTAAATAGTGAACCTGAGTTTAATGATAAAGAATATGCATCTTTCTTTAAATTAATGCAAGTCAAATTTGTATTTAACATTCATTAAAAAAGCTTTAATGATAGACAAAATTGATGAAGGCTTTCGGTATCAAAAATGGCGATCATGTGATTCAAGATAACGCAGGTCGCGTGCATAGGCGAGAAAATGCGATGATGCATATCTACTTACATATAATATAGGTCTTTGCTGTAGTAAGTGTACATTAGATTTTTAAAATGAGCACTCTAAATATAGTTATATAATAATAATAGACAGACGCCCATATGCTCTGCTAAGGGCGTCTATAAATAAACTCAAAAACACACACACACACACACACTAGAAAGTGTAAAAACCTTTTATTATGTATATTGAAAAGCCAATTCAGATGCAGCAAATTTGTGCCCATCTTACATAAACCTGAACATAATTCAGGAAAGAAATAAAAACAAGGAATTAACAGATTATATCTTGTGGCCATCAGTGTAGATCCACATCAGCCTGCACATCTGTGCCATCTGTTAAGAATCCACACTGATTTATTCTTGGTCAGAAATAACCTTATGGGACGAGAAGCGACTAGTTTATATCCTAGCTGATAAACCACAGCGATCTGCGCTCCACAGATCCTGATCTGCCTGTACATTCATGAAGTCAGGAAGTCTTATTGGTCAGTTATAAACTTATGAATGTAGACATGACCTTGTCAAGAATAATCTTATAAATCCAGAAGCATTGAATGAAACCCCAATCAGACTTAATGATGTGTCAGTGTAGATCTAGATTAGCATGCACATCCATGCCGACTGATAAGGATCCTCGTACTGTTCTATTTTTCGGTCAGAAATAACCTTTGTGACAAGAAGCCACTAGTTTATTTCCTAGCTCATCAAGCAACACAGATTGGAGTCCACTGTAGATCCAGGTCTGCCTGTGCTTTGTGCAGTCTGATCAGGATTTACACCATCCATTTATTGGTCAGGAATAAAACTTTATAAATCTAGACAAATCTTGGTCAAGAATAATCTTGTGAATTTTTAAAAGCATCTAGAAAAGCCCCGATCAATCTCATTGCAGCTAGTTTAGATCAAGATCAGCATGCACATACATGCGGTCTGATAAGGATCCACATACTGCTTCATTTTTTGGGTTAGAAATAACGCAATGAGATGAAATGCGACTATTGTGCATACCCTAGCTGACCAAGCTGCAAGGAAGTCAAAAACATGTCGTAGATCCAGATCATTCTGTACTTTAGTGCTGTCTGATCAGGCTTTGCACAATCCACATTTGGTCAAGAATAACCTTATTAAACTAGAGAGGGCTTGCATAGATCCTGATAAGACCGATGTGTTTGTTGTCTTGATCACTTTCAGGTCAAATTAAACCTTAATATGTTGAGCGAATGGTGCAGGATGTGTCGAATCTCCGCAAAATTCATCCGATTTAAAAATGTCGGGTACCAATTAAGTTCGGTAAATTAAATCTTAACCTTCTTCTCCAGTATTAACTGATTTTCGGGGAATAGAATTTAATAATAATCATAAGGGATATAATCAACAAAATCATTTCAATCTTGAACTCTGTACGTTTCGGCCTACGACCTTTTCAAAACAAAATACAGATTGCCTTATATGCAAGTGTTATTTTCGTGGACTTGTTTCGGTTTTCATATTAGAGATGACAAATAAACAGTAGAAATTCATTGAGAAATAGCAATTGTTTGGATGTATTCGAGAAATGGCCTTTATTAAGTTTTGTTTTGATGAGTTAACGCTTCACGGTGCGCATGCGTATTGAGATCTCACGGTTCACGGTGCGCATGCGCAATAACATGATCGTTTCACGGTGCGCATGCTCTGTCGCATCACGCTTCACGGTTAGCGGTACACGCTTCACGCTACACGTTACACGATCGTTATCGTTGGCCACACGGTTTTTCACGCCAAATCGGGGAACTGAATCGCAGGCTTAGCTGTAATTTAAGTAATTTGTTGTTTTTTGTGACCTTAATTAAAACAATAAAACAAACTTAAAATAAACTAATTATCATAAACTTAGTTATCTGAATTTCACTTTTTTTCAGACCAACTCATATCTTTTGTCTTTTATTTGAAATTATCTGTGTTGTCCTTTTACTTATCATGCATTGTATTTATTGTGTTTCTCTGGTGAAAATAAAATTATAAATTCATAATTATCAAATACAAATGTCATGAGATTGCAAAGAGAGTGTCAGATAATAATACAATTTAGGTTAAAAGCCTGAAGTTTATTTTCTTGGTGATAAATAAGTCAAAATTGTCTATCATAATATTTCTTTAGTACTCATTTGTGAATGGCCATCAGATTAGATCCTGGTTTGTTTATGAAGAATGAGGGATGCTATGTGTATACAAATGTGACCAATACTGTGCTCAGCACTTAAAGGGTTTATCATAAGCCTTATATAATACATGTATTGATATCTTATGACTTCCAGAAATGATAAAAAATCAACTGTAGTTTTAATTAAATAAAACCTTTCAGTTTTAAAAATGTAAGATCATCACACGTATTACCTTCGTAAAAGGAAAAATACATAGGTTTGAATAATTAGGCTTAAACATTGATATGCATTCTGCTTACCTTTCTGCATTTTTTAATATTGTTCTGCATTCTGCAGTGTCAAATGCATTTTCTGCACTCTGCATTCTGCAGAACCATTCTGCACTTTAGACCCCTCGGTCCTATTACCAATACATTATCTGCAGAATGCATTCTGCTTTCTGCGCAATATTTTGCATTTTAGACCTTCCCCATACCATGTAACTATTTAACAAAATGAAGACTTAAGATTTGTACCATTATTCCCACTACAGATTTGTCATATTATTATATCGACCATAAATGGCTTACACCACGGGTAAAGTTGCCTTTTGGTTATATTTTGGCATTTTAGTAGTTTCTATATTTACAAAGAACTTACAAGTATATATAACAGGCATCACAAATTTCGACGCACTTTATAATGTTCATTTTGAAATACATAACCATGTTTCTGTTCAACTTTATGACGTCATTTCAAGGAATAACGTCAAATGTCTGGAGACACATTTTCCCTTGATTTGGCCTAAATAAAATGCATGTTCATGAATGCTTCACACTATTTTTTTCGTGAATGGGCAACCAGTGTTAATCTAAATCAGCTGGTACATCAATTGCGCCTGAGAAGGATCATAAAACAATTAATGTTAGATTGATAAATGTTGATAATGTAATAAATTACGCAAACGGTGTCATTCATATTAGATGGCAGAGATGTACCGGTTAAACTGTATGACTGTATACTTGTTGTACATTAGGTTCAGCAAAATTACAGATAATAATAATGTCCTTCAATTCATTATTGCTAAAGGTTTAATTTCTTTATCATTTACACTAGCTTATCAATCAGGAGTTGTGTTATTTAACAGTTTCTTAAGAAGCTATCTGAAAGCATCTAAGTATCGCTGTCTTGTAAGTCGACAGAAATGTGTTGGCTTTCTTGCCTTCATATCACCATTTGGTATTACATTATCACATAGTATATTTCACTGGATAAAAATATTTGTCTTCTGGACTTCCTTTTAAACAACTACATGAATATTAAATTGGACTTGCACATAACACAACACAAGTGAATCAAAGCACTGAAAGTGCTGAAAGCCAGCGGAGCGTAAACATAATCAAAATAAAACAAACCCATAATATGCAATGTAACAGGATTTCCAGTTTTATACCAGCCATTGTTGATATATACATGAAATAACTGAACAGAATGAAAGAAACTCCTATAGAAGATATGTCATATGCTTGCAAAAATGCAAAAAACCACTCATAATAAAACTGGTCAAAATATATAACAAGATGTCTAAATAGTTAATTTTGGCACTTTACTCCGGAACCCATAATGCAATATGGCAATTTCGAGAAGGGAACTAAGATCTCATGGTAATGAGTGAATATTAGACCAAAATGAAGACCACTAGAGTGCAGACAAGCTTTTATTATAACTTTTATTATAACTTGACCTAGTGACCTAGTTTTTAGGTCACATTACCCATTTTCGAAAATGAACTAGAATCTGATATCATTGAGATAAACATTCTGACCAAGCTTGAAAAAGATCGAACCCAAATTAAGACCGCTAGAGTGCGGACAATGTTTTTCCATAATTCGACCCAGTGACCTAGTTTTCATGGTCATATGACCCAGTTTCGACCTTGATCTAGATATCATTAAGATAAACATTCTGACCAAGCTTGAAGATGATCGGACCAAAATTAAGACCGCTAGACTGGGGTCGTTTTTCTATAATTTGACATATTGACCTAGATTTCAAGGTCACATGGCCCAGTTTTTAATCCGTTCTAGATATCATTGAGATAAACATTCCGACCAAGTTTGAAGAAAATCGGATAAAAATTAAGCAGCTAGAGCGACATTTGTGTATAATGTATAACGAACTTGGTGTCGCTTTTTATAGAATGATTTTACTACTACAGGTTCATAATGGTCAACAACAATTTAAGAATAAATATATCACAGCTTATGCTGTCTTCTGTGTCATCTGTGTTATTTCCAGAAAAAACACTAATAATAAGACATGATCCATGTTATTGTAAGAATTTCATAGTTACACACTTGCCTTGATTAGTGCCTTTTTAAGCACAATTCAACACTTATATTATATTAAAATTTAATATGTAACACACTAACCTTAACTGAGGTCTTTTTTTAAGAAAAATACAAACCTTAAATATTTAAAATGTAACCTGACACAAAGATGTTTTCTCCATTTCATTTTCAAGCGGAACCCTAAAAGATGCAACTGTTGTAGTTCTTAAAAATGTATAACTCTTTTGCTTCGAATGCTTTTTTACAAATTAACAATAACTCACAACAAACTGTTCCCGAATCAATTATTAAAAGTTTAAAAATTTAAAACCTTGGCTGTTGTTGACAACTGATCACAGTTAAATGTTTAAGACTACGTCTTTCTGATCAAAATACAAACAAACAAGCAAATTCGTTGAATTTATATCCTCTACCGAGTACCGGTTATTACTAACACATAAGAGACATAATGCTTTACTTATATATGTATCATAGCAAAAACAGTGATAAAACTACAGTTGGTGAAAGGGGTTTGTCAGCTCACCAGAATATGAGAATAAGACGTAAAGTGTTCAAGTTGTTGAAATCAAGAAAGCATTAAAAATAGCGCAGAAACTAATATTGCTCTGCATGCATAATGCATAATTTCAAGGGCCATAACTCTGTGTTTAATTGAAATCCATCCAGAAGTTTCAGAGAAATAGTGCGGAAACGAATACTGCTGTATATGCATACTGCATAACTTTTGTAAGGGCCATAACTCTGTGTTCAACGGTAAGACCGGAAAAAATCGACAATATGCGCATCTCCTCTTGGTGTTGATGGTTCCCATGAAGTTTCGTTAAAATTCATCAATTGGTTGCAGAGAAATGAATACTGCTTAACTAATCAAAGGGCCACAACTCTGTAATAAACAGTCAGACTGGAACAAGGCGACGATACGCGCATCCCCTCTTGGTATTGATGATTCCATTGAAATTCATCCAGTTGTTGCAGAGAAATAGCGCGGAAACGAATACTGCTCTATAAGCATAATACATAAGTAAACAAAGGGACATAATTCTGTGTTAATTAGTCTGACCAAAAAAGACGACGATATGCGCATTTCCTCTTTGTATTGATGGTTTCCAGAAAGTTTCATTGAAATCCATTCAGTGGTTGCAGAGAAATAGCGCAGAAACGAATACTGCTCTATATGCATAATACATAAGCTACGAAAGGGCCATAACTCTGTGTTAAACGGTCTGACCGAAACAAGACGACAATATGCGCGTCTCCTCTTGGTATTGATGGTTCACAGAATGATCCATTGAAATTGATCCAGTAGTTGCAGATATATAGCACGAAATCGAATACTGCTCTATATGCATAATTATCCAAATCCCAAAACTCGGTGTTAAACGGTCTGACTGGAACAAGACGAAGATATGCGCATCTTCTCTTGGTATTGATGGTTTCCAGAAAGTTTCATTGAAATCCATTCTGAATCAATAGTTGCAGAGAAATAGCACGGAAAAAAAATACTGCTCTATATGCATAATGCATAAGTAAACAAAGGGCAATAACGCTGTGTTAAACAGCCCGACCTGAAGAAAACGACGATATGCTCATCTCCTCTTGGTATTGATGGTTTCCAGAAAGTTTCATTGAAATCTACCCAGTAGTTGCAGAGAAATAGTACGGAAACGAATACTGTTCTATATGCATAATGCTTAAGTTAACAAAGGGCCACAACTCTGTGTTATACGGTCTGACCGAAACAAGACGATAATATGCGCGTTTCCTCTTGGTATTGATGGTTCACAGAATGATTCATTGAAATTGATCCAGTAGTTGCAGATATATAGCACGGAATCGAATACTTCTCTATATGCATAATTATCAAAGGGCAAAAACTCGGTGTCAAACGGTCGGACTGGAACAAGACGACGATATGCGCATCTCCTCTTGGTATTGATGGTTTCCAGAAAGTTTCATTGAAATCCATTCTGAATTAATAGTTGCAGAGAAATAGCGCGGAAACGAATACTGCTCTATATGCATAATGCATAAGTTAACAAAGGGCCATAACGCTGTGTTAAACAGCCCGACCAGAAGAAAACGACGATATGCGCATCTCCTCTTGGTATTGATGGTTTCCAGAAAGTTTCATTGAAATCTTAATCTTCCAGTAGTTGCAGAGAAATAGCGCGGAAACGAATACTGTTCTATATGCATAATGCATAAGTTAACAAAGGGCCACAACTCTATGTTATACGGTCTGACGGAAACAATACGACAATATGCGCATCTCCTCTTGGTGTAGATGGTTTCCAGAAAGTTTCATTGAAATCCATCCAATGGTTTCAGAGAAATAGCGCAGAAACGAAATTCAGACGGACGGACGTACGGACGGACGGACTGATGGACGGGCGGACAACGCCAAAACAATACCCCCCTCCCGATTTCATCGGCGGGGGATAAATACTAACCAATAACAATTTTGTTCTAGTGGTTACACTGTTTTTGAAGAAGTAAGTCATTCGACCCCTTAGTGCAAAAATGGCATAACACCTAGTTTCAATATAAAAGTTACCGTTTTCACATTTTGCATAAACGAGACAATTTTCAATTTATATTTTTAAAGAAATAATCTGAAATCCCGATATTCAATTATTGATACACGTACTCTGTTTACTAAATATCAGTTGTTATGTAATTTATTCATTTCAGTTAAATGAACTAGAATTATAGAGGATTGTATTATAATTCGATCAACAAATAATATATCATACTATTATTATTTTTATTTTTCTTTCATCTACTTTCAGGATGACGAAGTGGTAAGTACAGCTAAAATTTTTTATTATTATTCATCAAGTTATGAATGTTTATTGAGTGAGACTTTCATCGTATTGTTGATCATTTACGAAGTGCTCGTTAACTCCCTTAAGCTTAAAAGTCTCCTTTTTGTTGATATCAGTGAGTCAACACAGTAACTTAACTTTAAAAAATCACGTCACATATGCATATAATGAATCAATCTTGTTTAAATGTTTCAAAAGGTTGGATAGTTTATAATCTCCTATATTAAGTATTTCCATTATGAATTAGCGAGACCATGGAGAATTCATAATATTATAAACTAGTTAAAATTGTATAACTCTTTCGCTTCTGTCCTCGAATGTTTTTTAACAAATTAATGATAACCCACGAAAAACTGTTCCCGACTCAATTAAAAAA